>CM069443.1:71997284-72190533 GCA_035610835.1 Ophiura sarsii | reverse complement strand
CATAAGCTTTTTAACACTTTTCTGTGATAAAATTAGCCGATGAGCCGCATTGCAATACTTCCGGGTTGGGAAAACATTTCTGGGAAGTAAAAAACTCTGCACGAAACATGCAACTGTCGCTTTGTATTGAAATGTTGCATTTGAAGCATATTCGTAGGCACGGCAATTGATTACTGTGCAATCGCTTCATGCATGACGTCACATCAAAACCGCCGAACTTCTTTGGAGTTTCCTAGTGCATTCTGGGTAATATTTCAGGTTTGTTTACGATCGCCTTCTTTAAAATTCTCCAACCTAGCGTAACAAATTTTTTTTACAAACATTGATCGAATATCTCATTATTATTCAAAATAGGGATGCAAATATGAGGTAGACTCCTTTATAAAAGAAACAAAATGCAAAGCCAAGGCAGTAGGTGGTGGTAGGACATAATTAACAGCATTTGAATTGTATTCGTACCTTGGATAATAGTTAACAACGCCGACTATATTAAATCAGGTGACTTTACCCCAAAATATTACAATATTAATATTAAATAGTCACCTCGTCCTGCTTTTCAAAACGCAACAGTAAACTCACATGTAATTGCAAGGGGCCTGTTGAGTAATAAATGCCCGGCATGTGATGCTTTGTTTCTATTTGGCTACGAGTTTTGAGGATTATTTGAAGGCTAGGTAAAAAGTGGTCTTAGGTGAGCAGTGGATTAGATAATTCGTTTTTTTACATATCTGGGAGAAAAATTCAGTTTTTTGACATAACTAGGGGCCTATCATTTTGAAATCATGAGAATCTAAATATTGAGAAAAATATCCCGAAAAACAAAATGGACAAACTCGGTAAGCATTTAGATATTCCATTACTTTTTCAACTCACAGAGTCACCAAATACCATTTCATTATCTAAACGCTTGTAAAATAGAAACAAAGCATCACGATCTGAAACAAGTCATAAAATCACTCAAGCATGCCGAACACTGTTTACTCTTAAAATTAATAAAGATACAGAATGACGAGTTATATGAAAAACCCATAACTAATGACATGTAGACAGAAAAGAACAAAAGGCTATAGAATGATAGATGAGGGGATGTCTTTGTTAATTTCAAACAGTTTTAACACACTCGGGTTTTTTTCTAGCAATTTGTCGAAATGGTAAAATCACCATCCCTACACAATAGGATGTATCTTCTATTTTAAGTCCGATTTTCGTGATCTAAAATTGCAATGAAAGGTAACAATATATTTAAAGTTGATTAAAACACAACGAATATGATATCATTGATATTTATGGTTAAAAAAGTAATGGAATTTGGGCATCGTTGGCGGGTACTAATCATTTTGGGACACCCCTGTATCAATAGGGTTTGTCAGTATGTCCAAGCAATATTGACAGCAAAAGAATCATTCAATAAAATCACAGATGGTAGAAACACTGTAGCACGAAATGTTTACGTCAATACAATTTCACGAATCACTGACATGACTGACTTCTGCCTTTTTCGCGTTATAAAAATGTCGTGAATGCCCACTTTATATTATTTGGTTACAGGCCGATAAAAAGCAAAACATGCCAAATTTCGCGAATCAGCTGCACTCACGAAATGTTGATGCACGCGAACATAGGTCTATCATGATTTCGTAGCTTCAAACTTGCAACGACACATTTTAATACTGTAAAACAGTTTTAATTGCTAGCGAAATTAAGTTGTTTTACTGGTGACAGAACAAACAATGTTCTTCAGGCAAATCATGAAAGTAAGGGACGCACCATTAGATACTCAGGGGGGCGGGTGGGGGGGGGGGGGGGGTGGTGGCATGGAAGTTTAAAAAAACTTTGCCCACTATCCAGGAAAAAAACACTTTGCCCACCAACCAGAAGAAAAAAAAGACGACCCACTGCTGAGTAAAAAAAAAGAAAGACTCTATGTAAAGAAAAACAGTAAAACCTAAAAAACAACAACTTGCCTTTGCCTAAAAATTAAAAAAACTTGCCGACGGAGGCGGCAACAAAAAAAAGTCGCCTACTTCGGTGGCGAAAAAAAAATTCCGCCCGACCCCAACTTCCATGCCCCCCACCCTAAAAATAAAATGGTGCGTCCCTAACTTACTCTTTATAGTCTTTAATATGGGCAATCGCTGAGGTGAGTGTCTACAGTTGTCGCCGTCGGTCAGGTTGGTTTTTTTTGGTGGTGGTGGGGGGGGGGGGGGGATGCATGAATTTGTAACCGTGTTTGAAGCTTTCCAAAATTTCAACAACAACAAAAAAAAACTACTAAAAAACCAACAAACGGCTCACAAGCAAAACGCTCGGCCAGGTTTAAAAAGCCTATAGGCCTATATAAGCATGCTGGTAGAATAAAATGAAAGTTAGAAAAGATGGAAGAAAAGCCTGAAGTAAAAAGAGCCACTTCCAACAAATAAAGTTAACCACAGGCTAGTGAAATTAAATTGCCACAAAAAGTTGACTAAGTGCTAATTCACTATTAAGAGTAGCTGTGAAATAAGTTGTTTTACAGTGATTTGTTCACGCATCAGAAAATTTCACATTATAATCAATCCATGTTATCCATCCATTAATATCATTTCAATATTCTAGATATATTCACAATAATAATTTAGTAAGCCTACGAAAACATGCGTTAAATACGGGCAAAACAACGTTGTTGAAATTTGTAAAGTATTTCATGTGAATATTTTAAGAAACAAACAATCAGATTCCAGATCAGATTTAAAATTGTCAAGTCTCACCATATACATGATATATAATTCAACGCTAAGGTGCATGTACAGCCCCAGTACACAGCACACATACCCACACACCACGCTTCTTGTATGTATGCATAGTACAATTCACTTGTATAGCAGCAGTGTAAACATGCATTGTGTAATCAGAGAGATGTTATGTAATACCTCCAAGTAAACAGCATGATCACGATGATAGAACTGTCATATGGGGGGGGGGGGGGGGGGGGGAGGTACATCATAGCACAGATGATCATGCAGGGTTGAATTTAAAACTTTACAATACCACAATTAACAATACCATCTGTTTTATACTTCCATGATAATACTACATGTAAGCATGCTAAGTGGTGATTTTTATTCTATCAAAACTCTTATAATTCCTATACATAAGTAATCGTGAAGAATTTCACGCTGTTTGGCGTTGAATTGTTCTTCTCAAAACTATGATAAAACTATAACTTCAACAAGCGCGCATGAAGGCAAGAATAAGGCAAGCGGCTGTTAGAAAAATCCCGGGGTACATAATTATACCAGGGAGGTGTCAATACCCACCAAAGTCAAATTTTCCATAGTTTCGAAATTGGGTGCAGCTTGGCTGAACTGACCACGGTGGGTGTCCCGGGGGGGGGGGGGGGGGGGGGGGTGCAGTCACTGGATGAAAAATGGAAGCATTATAGTGATATAAATAAACAAATTAAAAAAATGAATAAATATATATATATAAATAAATATTTATTGACAACCGTATTAACGGCAGAGCTTATAAAAATTCAGAGGTATAGATGACCTTCCGGAATATAGCACTACTCTGAGTTCGCCTGAGGCCTGAGTAGCGATATATTCCGAAAGGTCTATATCTCTGAATTTTTATATAAATAAATAAATAAATACATAAAGTATACATACTACCATGATACTACCGTTCCAAATGGTTTAACTTATATTTCGCTCTGCCTCGCATTGAGCACTCTGCAAGAATATTGCTTAGTATTATACATACATAAATAAATCAATAGGCCTACAAAGCTTGACTAATTTTGAATCCGTGACAAACATTTCTGACCATCCTTTGAAAACAGTCTGAATTTCTGGTTCCTCAATGGGATGGCTGACTAATTTTGAGACGAAATTCCAGACCATCCTTTGAAAAAGTATGGAATTCCGAAGTCCTCTATGGGTGCTGACCATGGGCTGATTAATTTCGAGGCGAATTTCCAAATCATCATTTAAAAAAAGTCTGGATTTCCGAGTTCCTCTATAAGGTGCTGACCATGGGCTGACTAATTTTGAGACGAAATTCCAGGACCATCCTTTGAAAAAAGTCTGGAAATCCGAATTCCTCTATAGGGTGCTGACCATGGGCTGATTAATTCCGAGACGAAATTCCAGGACCATCCTTTGAAAAATGTGCTGGAAATCCAAATTCCTCTATAGGGTGCTGACCATGGGCTGACTAATTTTGAGACGAAATTCCAGACCAACCTTTGAAAAAAGTCTGGAAATCGAATTCCTCTATAGGGTGCTGACTATGGGCTGACTAATTTTGAGACGAAATTCCAGACCATCCTTTGAAAAAAGGCTGGAATTCCAAGGCCCCGACAATCAAAAAAAAGTTTTGGAAATCCTAATTCCTCTATAGGGGGGGTGCGGATTTTATCTGGAATAGCCCAATTTCTGCAACGGCATAATTCAGGTGTTCGTTGTACGCCGAGGATACGCTGAGGATACGTCGAGCACGGCAGACATACGCTACGAATACGTTGGTCATACGCTCGCCGATCGCATACGCTGTGATACGCTGTCATAAGTTTGTTATAAGTTAGTGATACGCTATCAATACGTTAGTCATACGCTATGTATGCGTTTAATACGCTATGGATACGTCCATTCTATCACCGATGTTGACGCAATTCGTTGAGAAGTTGGACGTTCTTGGACGTTCTCGGACTCTGACAATTTTTCGAGCTATTTTTTTAATACGTCGGCATACGTTCAGGCCACGTTCAGGCCATACGCTATGGTGTGACAGGGCCTTAAGAACGGTAGTACATCGTCAGAACATCGTCAGAACATCGGCGAAAAAATTAGCAACGGCAGGCGACGGTAGCAATTTTTGAACATGCTCAAAAAGTTTGCCGTGCGCTGCCGAAGCGAGCAACGGGGACTACAACGGCAGTACAACGCAGTACTCCGGTATGGCTTCGTTATGTGTTGGTAGAGCACCCGCAGCGCTCCGTATCGGCGGCTCTTCGGTGGCCTCATAGTATCAGGGTGTATCAACTTGCCGATCTGCAGTTACTTTGTTTAACCAGTGACGTCACTGGTGAGTGTCCCAATGTTGATGGCGCTGTTTGTGTCGTCTGCTTTAGGTATTAGACTTAATTGAAGTTTACACGGAATTGTTGGAACAATTCCCTAAATATATTGCGGTTTTGAAAGTTATGATAAAACGTACGTGCTGTACTGTTTTTTACAAGCCTGAAATATATGATACTTCACGTTTCATTATTTATTTTAGGTATTTGAATTCATTCTCTCACTTTACACCATACCGTCATTGTTAGTGTCTTACGGACTTGCTGCAAGTCTATGTTCTGACATTGTCCTGACGATTTACTACCGTTCTCAGCGATGTGAAACCGTACTACTACCGTACTACTACAACATCGGTATTGCTACGGCCAATTGTGATTTTTCAAGTTCTTTTCTCGACAGAGCGCCACCGATTTTCTCACCGTTGTAAATTGTGTGCTTCCGTTTAGCTACGGCGAGCCACATCGGCTATAGGTGTGACTGCGCCTTAAAGGCATATTATGTGATCTTTTCCAGAGAGCGCCCTCTATTCATTATTTTTTTTAGAAAGTAGATTTTCTTGCAGATTTACATTTCCGATCATAAATCATACATACATTCCAAGTTACAGAGCGATACGATTCCTAATTACCTCAAAATCATGGTTTTAGAGTGACAGTTTATTTTCACTCTAAAACCATGATTTTGAAGTAATTAAGAATCGTTTCGCCCTGTAACTTGGAATGTATGCATGATTTATGATCAGAAATGTAAATCTGCAAGAAAATCTGCTTTCTATTTTTTTTTCGATGTTGAGGGCGTACCCTGGAAAGATCACATAATATACCTTTAATTGGTATCAACCACTTGTTACCCCAAGTTACCCCAAGTACCCAAAATACATGTAAGCCTATTGTTGTCTCTATGAGGAAAACCGGTCATAATCATATAGGGTATGAAATGCCATATCTGCATTATTTTTTTCCAAACTTGTTTAAAACAAATTAGTGTCAAAGTCAATTTATCGAGGAATAAATAATTTGCACAATTTTAAAATAAGCTTGAAATGTTTGTATTTAGTCTGTGAATTGTATACATAGGCCTACCTTTTGTTTGGTAAGGACAATAACGTGTTGCCGTTCTGCGTCCAGGTCCATATCCCTCAACACAGGACCACTGCCAAGAGATAATGTCTCGTAGATTCTCCCGTTTGTGGTGTTCTCAATGTGAAGCTGAATGAATGACAAGAATTGACATGATTGAGAGTGTTTTCGTTTTTAAAAAAAACACCAACAAAAATAAACAAAAACACAGATCGGGGAGTTGGTTTTAAAGTGAACTTTACTATTGGCTGATGGACAATATTTGTGGTCAACTTTTACAAAATGAGTATGAGGCGGTTCAAATATCGAACTGCGCAGTAAACAGCATCTTATGTCAAAATGGACTTTAAGTCCATTTTTGTCCCATGAAAAGAGTTCTAAGGCATTAGGCCTATATGTATTTAAAAAAAAATGAAATGAGAGCAGTGATCTGTATTATCCAGAGAAGGGTCTTAATGGGTGCCAACCGAGCTCTCCATATTTTTATGATTTTCGAAACTGATATTGACGGGAAATGCCGAGGTGTAAGTTTTTTTTCTCTCCAATTTGTAAGCCTATATACAATGACAGACAAGTCAGTCGCTTTTACCACCCGTATAGTTGGTGAAACATGCGCATCATACATACAGCGCATCATACATACAGCGCATCATACATACATACATAGTACATACATCTATAGTCGAGTACCAACCCATGTGAGGACCTGTATTAAAACGTGTGTAAAAAAGTATATAAATTACAGTCAATCTGAGGACATTTTATTTTTTTTTACCATACATGTAGGGACATATGTATGATATGTGTATTGACGCCTAATAGAGGACATGGCCATACACCCTTAGGGGGGTAAGGACCCAACTTCTATACGTTTTTATGCAGGAAAAAAGAGAGGACTTCAAAAAAGGTCCTCACATTTTTTTTTGTCCTCGGATTTACTGTAACTTCTATACTTTTGTCCTCGGATTGGCGGGTTCAACACTACATCTATCTATACTGTACACAGCGCCCTACTGGGCATTAACGGTACAGTGCCCCTGAAACCTAGGGACATGAGTTTTTGTGTACAGGTAACAGACCCGGGATTAGGTCTGCAACTATTTAACGTGTTCAGGGTGAAGCGTCTAAATACACGGGACCAACGCGTATCTCTCCGAATCACGGCGAACTGACACCAACTGTATAGACCTGCACGTTGTATACACAGTGAATGGGGTAGAGGAGAAATTCTACAATTAAATTTGATTATCAGCTTGAACCACGGAAAGAGACTCCGATAACTAACCCTCACTGAATTAAGATTTGATTGTCGAATTACACGTTATAACGCAAGTGCAAAGTGGCTATCTATGCGAACACGGCAGGTAAAAGGGCATGATGTTGATCATAATAGCAAATCATAATCCAAGATATCGTCATTTTTACAAATCAATCTGAAAGTAGCTCGCCGCTTAAATGCAGTGAAACATAAATTGAATGGATGTCAACAAGATACTATGTAAATTCCTCAAAAACATTTTTTTATTGAACTATAAGATATTGGAGTCGGAAAATACTGATAATCTGAAGTACACGAGGCATGATTAGATTACCTTTATCATATTGCTGCTCAACAACTCATCAGTGAAGGTTAGGCGATTTATATATCTAAGGCAATCTAAAGATTTATAATCAAAATCGTGTAGTTTGGAGGTCTAATCATACCTTGATAAGGTTTCTTTGTCCAGTCCCAATGAAGGCTATCGTGTGATTTCTCTCAGTAGTTGTTATGATAGATGTTGGTAGGATATCTTGCCATTCTGTTATTGCTGATGAATTCAGAGCGTTGTCAATACTGCCTTTGGGGTGTGCGTATTTCTCTGCATTGCACTTTTGTTTTTCAGCGAAGGTTTCAGGCGTTTCAAGATCAAGTGCCTCCTGTAAAATAAACGAAATGCAGTAAATACATATTTCATTGTTGATAGACATTTTGAAAGCCACCAGTGGTTAAAACCAATTCACTTTGTCATGAATTGTATTTGATAAACATTGATTTAATAATAATGTCAATATTTTGTCAGGTTTTTTAAGTCTTTCCAATTTGAAACCTGACGCGTCAAGCAAGAAAGTGAGAGGTCCAGGACGCGCAGACGCGTCAGAATGCGACCCCGGCCGCGTAGCCTGTATAGTTAATGCATACCTGGGACTTTATCCAAAATGTGGGTAGGTCTAAAATTGATTGAAAACGTTACAAATAATGCAAAAGCTTTACTTTCACCATGTTGACCAGTCAGTGCCGTAGATTAGATCATGAAGATTATTCAAATGAAAAATAATGAACGCACTTTTTTTACCTCAAGAGGGTGGTAAATGGCTACACTCAAGAGCGTATCCCGAACTGTTTGATGGGGGGGGGGGGGGGGCAAATGTTGTATCCTTGTGAGCGGAGTGAGCGAACCGAGTGGAGTTACCAGCGGGTGGGGTCCATGGGCGAAACCCTTGGAAGCTCATGGGTTTTCGGCATTTTTAAGGAAAAGATTCAGCATTCTGAAGCAGTCATTTTGGCATTTTCTCACATGCCTAATAACTAAAAAACAATTATTCCTGCATAAAGATTTCGAACACCAACTCAAATTACCAACTCAAATTGTAACCGCAACTATCGGGCCTACATTATAAGTCAAACAGCCTTGTCTTAATAGTGTTAACGATGAGAAGTGCTATGCGATATTAGGCTACTTTCAAACGAACAAAAAATAAAGAGTAAATGTAAGAAAAAGGCTTTAAAATAAGCCCCTGGATCTCACCCATTTGTACCACCGCTCCGTATTAATTAAAGTCTTGTCGGTTCATTATTTTCTCCCTCCCGACACAATGAAAAACCTAGCTACGGCACTGGTTAATATGGTGAAAGTAAAGTGTTTGCATTCTTCATAACGCTTTCAATCAATTCTAGATCTACCCACATTTCGGATAAAGTCCCAGGCATGCATTAACTATCACGGTAAAATAAATGAAGTGTCTTATATTAATCAAATGATGCGTTTTATTCCGTCAAAGACTTGAAACATGAGTGCATGGAGTGGGACCTAAGGTACATTATTTCCCACATTTCTAACATAACAAATAAAACTTTACTCACTGTGTTACATTTACCCCCTTGCAGGTAATTGATTGCTTTAGCAGAGTCCCGACCCATGAAGCAATCCACTATGGCATCGATGAAAGCCTTCTCAATTGCATCTAGCTTGAAAACACACAAAGCGGAATGGTTGCTTGGCTCGTTCATCAACGCCTCTTCATCAACGCTCTTAGCGAACACTGCGTACAGAACATCATCGCCAGGATTGACGCCAATAGATATCGCTAAATCAGATCCAGCTTGACCAACATATGCCGCTTGCACCAGGTGGTAAGAATCGCTGTTATTTCCCAAGCATTGGATCGTGATTTCTGCGTAAGTATTGAAATTGGAGTCATGGCAAACTCGATTCAGTTTTGAATAAAAACGTTTGTCCTCAGGGAAGGGCTCATCATGTTTTTGTGAAGTAACAAAATAAGTGAATGTATTGTGTATGAATTCACCGACATAACGGATTTCAAATGGACTCCGAGTATCAAATGACACTTTATTATCATCATCTTTGCGGCCGCTAGGCGAAAAGAAATCTGCAAGTGGTCCAGTGTCAGATATAGGTAAACGTCGAACTGGTGGAACTTTTGTACGATCTGGATCACGGGTTGCAGCAATATATAACTTGTCTTCTCTTAGGATGTAAGCAGTGGTACCATTTCCCGAAGGTACCACATTCTTTCGCTTCCCTTCCGTAGCAAATAATATATCGTCAGCGTTTCGTATTTGGCACTTGCCATCATTCTCACTTCCGCAAGTAATCAGCTTATCGCCACCGTTTCGGTAGTAGATGGTCAAAAGTTTGTTCAAATTCCTACAATCCTCCACTTCATCCTCATCATCATCCTCACCAGCATCTGTGGTACATGCATCATCTCTTGTATTGACTCTTTCCTTCTCCATCAAATCAGGATCCAGATGCACTAAGATGTCGCTGCCTCCAACATACACATGTCCTGTCACATTGTGAATTTCAAAATGATTCCACGATGAACGACATTCGTCGCACGTATCGTTTAATAAGTCGTTTGGTATGGCAAACGAAGCAACATTATATGTTGATAATGTGGCGTTAAGACTGCACGTGGTGGGTAAATGTGTGATGTAGATCCATGTAAGGATAATAACTAGAAGATTGTGCACAGCCATACTGAACGCTAAATGTCTTGTCTGTATAAGGAAGTAAACGAGTATAAAACGAGATATAATTAGTATGTTGTGATCCTCTAAAATCACAGGAATACAAATACAGGGTGCCAAAAAAAACCTGGGTCCAAAAAACCGCAGAGCTGATAACTTACGTACGAAACGTAGCTGCTTTAGGGATATAAAGATTAATATACCTGACCTTAAAGGTATATTATGTGATCTTTCCCAGGAGACTTCCTCAATCCTCGAACATATTCTTGCAGATTTACATTTCGGATCATTAATCGGACATACATTCCAAGTTACAGGGCGATACGATTCTTAACAACTTTAAAATCATGAATTTAGGGTGAAAATAAACTGTCCGATAACCTGTCCGACAGTTTATTTTTTTACTCTAAATTCACTCTAAAACCATGATTTTGAGGTAGTAAGGAATTGTATCGCTCTGTAACTTGGAATATTTTTTTCATTTTTATTAAAGGTCTTTTAAGATGACAATAAAAATTAGATTTGTTATTGTCATCGCAGCCAACCGGCTGAATTGTAACAACATTACAAATCAATTCATTATTAAACAAAGCAACGTCCAGGCAACAGCTAAATCAGCGCCAAGTTGCGACATAAACCAACATGAACAAACATACATACATAACCCCTATATAGTAACCCCCTAATAGGCAATGTAGACTAAGTGCCTTGCCCAAGGACACAAACGCATTTGCACCAGCGGGGCTAGAACTCACAACCTTATGATTAGGACACCGGCAACTATTCCACTGGACCACACGTGCTCTACGTGTATATATTTATGATTTATGATCAGAAATGTAAATATGCAAGAAAATCTGCTTCCAATTTTATTTCGAGGATTGAGGGCGTCCCCTGGTAAAGATCACATAATATACCTTAATATTAATTGGTGAAATTGTGAGACCAATCGAATGGCAACTTTCTGAGAAACAATGCTTTCAATTGAGCATTGTCAGATCCCGTTTTTCCATCCAATTTAACAATAAACCAATATGCGTTGCATCTACAGTAAAGTGCTCAACAAAAGAAAGTCATACCCTTTGTTTAGGTCCTTTAAAGTACTTTCCGATTATGTTTTGACCAAATAGACTAAATAGACATTTGGATGAATCTTTCCGGCACAATTTGATACCAAAATTGCTACCTAACAACAAAGATAAACCATGATTAGCACCATTTAAAGAAAATTAGTCACTTTTCAAAAGTCACATTTTCAACGCACGCAAGCCGCGAGAAAATGATGTGCGTGGCACTTGAATGGCTGGTAATGAAATGGATATTGATCACACACTGCAACTGCGTTGGGTCCTGCCTGAGCGAGCGGGCTATTTGATTATGAACAGGCAACATGTGGTCTTTTCTTCCCGCGTAGTGTATTGAAAATGTGACTTTTGAAAAGTGACTAATTTTCTTCAAATGGTGCTAATCATGGTTTATCTTTGTTGTTAGGTGACAACTTTGGTATCAAATTGTGCCGGAAAGATTCATCCAAATGTCTATCTAGTCTGTTTGGTCAAAAAATAATCGGAAGTTACTCTAAAGGACCTAAACAAAGTGTATGACTTTCTTTTGTTGAGCACTTTATATGCATTGTGTGCATATTTTCCATGCACGCCGTTTATTCTCCGAAATATTTTTGTTGGTAAAAAAGGGTTAAATTACAGGTATTGGATCAATATTCAGCATTATAAATACCCATTGCAGTAACCTTGCTATTATAAATATACAAACACGGAGCAAGTGTTGGAGCTATAGAGCCCTGATACCCTACCCCTAATTCATTTGCTGAGATGAATGGCCTAATGACTGGTTTCCAATTCTGAATAAAATGGTTTTTCAACTGCTACAACGAATGGCAGTGTGTCAGAAGGTTATTTATTGATATTTCTAAAATTTACACTTTTAATCCCCATGAGTAAAGAAGTAACATGTACATAAGTAAGTTAAAGGCAAACCTTTGATGAAGTCAGTACGATGCACAAATGCAACGCATGAACGGTTTATGGGTAAAATCGAAAGAAAATCGGGTTCTGACCACGCTCTATTCAAACCTTTGTATTTCAAAAAACCTACATCCGTTTAGTCTCATAATTTCACTATACAATTTCAGATATACCTGTATAAAACCTCACATATGAAGCAGATATTTGGACCCAGTCTTTTTGAGACACGCTGTACGGTATTATCACTGACACTGTGAGACCTATTATATTATATATATATTCAGATTTATTAACTATTAGGCGTTAAACTGACATGTGGTGTTAACGGCAAGTGCCACAATGGGGACGTGAACGATAAGGAGAAAGGGGGAGGAGACTTGGGAGAAAGGAGTAAAAGAATAAAGGAAAGAGATGGAGAAAGAAGAGGGAAAGGGGACAGTGGCGTTTCTATAAAGGGAGATTATCGTTCGGTTAAATTGCACCCATTCGATTAAATTCGGGGAAATTTAAGTGGTTTTACTCCATTTATATCCAATTTCAAAGACGTCGTTCGGGGTTACTCGAAACCAAATAAGTATGAAATGTAAACGTGAACCGTAATTATTCAAATAACACGTGAACGTGATTCAAAAACGTGAAAAGTGACATAAGTATTTGGCACAAGCCATGCATTACGATATTTGCTAAAGAGCTCATAGAAACTGCCAATTTCAGGAATTTTAAATTAAAGTGTTGACTGTCCATCTGCAGTACTGGCTTGCGACCGGGTGCCCGATACTATCTTATCCACGGTGGATCTGATTCAAAGTAAATCAGAAACCACCTAAAAATAAAAAATGAGACACTCCGCTTCATACGGGTAAATTAACATTTGCTAATGACGTATCGCGAACTAAGTAATTTGCAATAAATATTTCAGGTAAAGATATTGAATTTCCTTTTTTTTACAATGCCCCTTTAAATCAAACTATAAACAATGATCCTCTAAGTGTTAAGGACTAGGTCCCCCTCCGCCATATTTGACTAGGGGATGGCCTATGCACAATCACCTTCCCCAATAGTATGCATAATGTGTATGCATATTTACGCCACTGAACGTAATATAGTAGCAATTACAACCGTAATAATACTACCGGTCAGCCTTCGAATGTGAAGGATGCGTGACACCAACACAATTTTTTTGGTATACCCTATACGAAATAACGGTGTCGGTAAGGTCTACCAATCTCAATCACTAAGGTCTTTTTCTGATTGAAAGTATAAAGAGGAAGCTATTTGAATAAAGGGAAACTTGCTTGGATCGATTTGGCCTATTGACGTATAGGATTATGCAGCCTTATTCCGTAATGAGATCTATCTATCTATTTTTTTTCAACGACAAAAACGCGGACAAAAGAGTGGCGCCGCCACCGGGGCTCGAACCCACAACCTCTCGGATGTCAGACGAACGCTCTACCACTGCGCCACGGGGGCCAATCATACTCGGGCCAGTGTATTGGCCCGACTATGTAGCCCGGGGCCATTATTTCATCGAAAAAGTGCCACGCCAGCTGGCACAGACAGACTTTACCGTGCACATTTGCGGCATTGAGGATGGTTAGGGTTAAAGGATTATACAATATACAGCACTTATTCCGTAATGGGGTCCTTACGCTAGTCTATGAATGTCTTACACCAAGGATACCATAGGTTCTTGACAGACCCATTCTGAGAGGTCCGTTTGCCCGTAGTACAGGGTTGGGGTTTTCTTTCGTCGCCTTATATAAAGAAACAAAAACATATCACTTACCTTTACCTATCTACATGACGACCAGGAACTACTGTTGTCCATGAAAGCACCGTACGTTATGGTGTCATCTGCAATAATGATAATATCAGTTAAATAATGGGACAAGCTTGTGGTAGACAGTGGCGTAGCCAGCTTTTTGAAAAAGGGGGGTGGGGGGGGGGGGGGGGGGGCAAATATAGTTGTACCGACGAAAGGCATGATGTACCGACAAAAAAGTAAAAGGTTGCCCATATTTTTACAGTCAGCTCGAGAAACTTGATAAGTGGGGGAGATGGGGGGGGGGGGGGGTGGGGGGAGGGGGGGGGGGGTACGATGTGGGTGACTTCAAAACCGGCCACAACAAAAATCGCATGGTCAAAATCACGAATGTATGGCGTTGTGTACCGACGGGGTAATTTTAGGGGGGATTGCCCCCCCCCCCTCCCCTGGCTACGTCACTGGTGGTAGATCAATTCAATGTTATTGTTATATATCACCTAGGTTTTATTTTCAATTTCCGTGTTCAGACTATTTCATTGCGCGGTTAAAAATAGAGGTAATCATTCCAAATTTCTATTGAATTTTGTTGGTAGAATTAAAGGGATACTTAACAATTTGGGAATTAAGGGCAACTATTACAATTATTATTTAGCATTAGGAGTTTTTCTATGAGTTTTTTTCTATCGGAAAACCGAATAAAAAGCTATATTTCTGACAAATAAGAGGAGAGGAGAAGCAAAAACCCAAATAAGCTTAGTTTAAATAATGTTGGTCTTCTCAGATCTGTATAGTGTAATATAATATCAAATAAATGAAGTCAAAAGTGAAAAATGCCGTGATAATATCACGGCATTTTTCCACTTTTGACTTCATTTATTTGATATTATTTAATGCCGACGCAGCTTCTTTGTTATAGTGTAATATAAAATACACGAAAATCTATTAGTCTTTTTAACCATTAATTTAAAATGTTTATTGAACAATTTGATTTTCTTTCAGTCCCAAAACACATGGGACGTATTCAATAGGTTTTGATAAACATCGAAGGATTTGAACCAAGTCGTTTGATGAAAAGAAGTTTTTACTCACTCGCAATCGATCATCCAGGTTCGAATCCTGTTCAAACTTCTCTGAACAAAAAATTGACTCTTACATTTACCATACTTCCTCTCCGTTGAGTAAAATTAGTGGTGTCTGACACCCTATTTTAGCCAAGGGAAAACAACCTGCTGCTCTAGCGGCCTGATTGACCCTCCTTTTTTTGGAAATTTTTCCAGAAAGAATGTGTAAAAATAGGCTATATCTTTGGTTTTGATGAACGCTATTATTTTAGGGAAATGAAACCAAAGCCTGATATATTTCCCTATGTACTATATTTAGCCTACTGCTCGCTCCACAAACAATCCTATCTACACAGTATTGGACGCGCCGTTTTTTTATGAACTTTGTTCTTATTATTTCAACAACGCTATCCGATTCGGGTGAAATTTAAGAAAATTCGAGTAGAATTTTAGAAATATTTGTATACGGGTCTTAATGTAGGTCTTACCTTATCCTCTTCAAAATGAAATACCAAAATAAGTAATATAATGTAAAAGCTGAATGCAAACTGCTTATCCACAAAAATAGCCTGTGTAAGTAAATGTAATAATTATAAGAGGACCTGACGTTTCGATTCTAACAGAATCTTTATCGAAGGTAAAATGACAGAATACAACATTACACAACATATATATAGACAGAGGAACAATGGGCAGGAAGTCAAAGTGACAGATGAATGAATAGGGGAAGATATCATGCTAGACAGCTGATTGATGAAGTGGATAAAATAACAAAAGGATGACATAGACGAAGGGGAGATTAAAAAGTAAAAGGCAAATGGGATATAAAAATAATTGGTGAGTGAAATCAATAATGGTGATACAAATAAATAATAAAATGGATGGAAATGTAAAAGGACTGAGAGAATGCATGAGAAAACAAGAAAAAAACAAAGTGGGACTAGGCCTATGGTAACAAATAATGGAAATGCACTGGAACAAGTAATGAAAATTACTGTGCATAGGAGACAATGTTGAAAATGAAAACAAAGTATCGCATATATCAAGAAGTAAAAAATGAAAAATGGAGTGAAGAAAAAGTGGAGAAAAACAAATGGGTAAAAAATACAAATGATAGGTATGTCAGATACAAATGGAGGAGGTGGGGCCGGGAGGTGAGGGCGGGACCCATCATCTCTGGCAACGGCTCCCCAACTGAGCATATATCCCTCTTTGTCGATAACTTCATCAAGCCTCTTGTTTCACAGGTTCCCTCCTATATCCATGACACCCCGGACTTTCTCAGGAAACTCGAAGCCATCAAGAACCAAGTTCCAAGCACCGCAATTATTGGCACATTTGATGTTAAGTCCCTCTATACCAACATTCCCCATCAGGAAGGCATAGAAGCAAGCCGTGCAGCTTTGGCTAAGATTGGTCATTCCAGTCCTCCCATACCTGATATTGAATGCCTCATGAACCATGTCCTAACCAAGAACAATTTCACTTTCATGGACAGGACCTACTTGCAGGTACATGGCACAGCTATGGGTACTAGGATGGCTCCGTCATGGGCCTGTCTTTTCATGTCTAGGCTGGAGGAACAATTGCTAGCTGAAGCACCTTGTCGACCTTGGATTTGGTTGCGGTACATTGACGACATATTCTTTATCTGGACCAGTGATGAAAGCAGTCTCCTCACATTCATTGATCACATGAACTCATTTCACAGGACCATTAAGTTCACTTCTGACTACTCCCACCAACAGGCACACT
Organism: Ophiura sarsii; assembly: GCA_035610835.1. Lineage (NCBI taxonomy): Eukaryota > Metazoa > Echinodermata > Ophiuroidea > Amphilepidida > Ophiuridae > Ophiura > Ophiura sarsii. Next base: position 72,173,573 of record CM069443.1, on the reverse strand, counting down.
TTCTTGATGTAACCATACAGAAAGCTGAGAATGGTATACTATCTACAGATCTCTTCACCAAGCCTACAGATACGCACCAGTATCTCCATGCTTCAAGCTGCCACCCTCGCCATTGTAAGACAGGCATAGCATAGTCAGGCTCTCCGTCTCCGACGTATTTGTTCTAACGAATCTAGATTCTCATATCATGCACAGAATTTGAAGAAGCATCTGGTTACCAGAGGTCACAGCTCCACCAAAGTCCAGCAAGCCATCAAGAAAGTCCACTCTCTCCCGAGAGCCACAGTCCTTCAGGAGAAGCCCAGAAACCAAGACCCCACCCCAAGATTCCCCTTGTTACCACATTTCATCCTAACCTTCCTCCCCTGCGTCACATCACCAACACTAACCACCACATTCTCCACACATCAGACCGTCTTCGTCGTGCAGTTCCTGACATACCAATCCTGGCCTACAGGCGCCCTCGCAACCTACGAGATATGTTAGTACGGGCTACCATCCCCCCGGTAACTGATGATTCTCTCCCCACGCAGCATGGCACTTCTAAGTGCGAGTCGACCAGCAGGTGCGTCGTTTGCCGGGAACACATCAAGGAAGGCGATTCCTTCACCAGTCACACCACCCATGCCACCTACAAGACGAAGGGTCACATCACTTGCACCACATCTAATGTCATTTACCTCTTATCATGTAGAGTGTGTGGAGTCCAGTATGTTGGTGAGACTAAAAACTCACTGAAGAAGCGCTTCTATGGACACAGATCGACGGTCAACACCAACAAGCCACCTGTCGGACACCACTTTAACCTTCCCAACCACACTATGTCTGATATGATCTTACAGGGCATTGAATCTTTAGGTAGCCGTTCAGAAGTGGTACGTCTCAGTAGAGAGAAGTTATGGATGAAGCGTCTTCTCACTATTCAGCCCCACGGCCTAAACATCGAGGAAGGGAATGATTAGACTCAACCCCCCGCCCCCACCTCCTCCATTTGTATCTGACATACCTATCATTTGTATTTTTTACCCATTTGTTTTTCTCCACTTTTTTTTCACTCCATTTTTCATTTTTTACTTCTTGATATATGCGATACTTTGTTTTCATTTTCAACATTGTCTCCTATGCACAGTAATTTTCATTACTTGTTCCAGTGCATTTCCATTATTTGTTACCATAGGCCTAGTCCCACTTTGTTTTTTTCTTGTTTTCTCATGCATTCTCTCAGTCCTTTTACATTTCCATCCATTTTATTATTTATTTGTATCACCATTATTGATTTCACTCACCAATTATTTTTATATCCCATTTGCCTTTTACTTTTTAATCTCCCCTCGTCTATGTCATCCTTTTGTTATTTTATCCACTTCATCAATCAGCTGTCTAGCATGATATCTTCCCCTATTCATTCATCTGTCACTTTGACTTCCTGCCCATTGTTCCTCTGTCTATATGGTCATGTGTTATAAGCTCGCCTCCTTTCGCGTTACAGGTTGAGATACAGGGGCGTAGCAAGGTACCAAATGGTGGGGCTGCTATTACTGGTAATTTAGCTTTGTGTACTATCAAAGCGGTGCGCAGCATCGCCCTCCGAGCTGTGCTCGGACAGGGGGGAAGTCTGATGGTGGATGTGCCCCCCTCAGAAGTAGAAACAATTTCAATTTTAGAACTCATTTGGTGCGATCTGGTGTATACTTTTGACCAATATTTTATCGAAAAGCCACCTCTTCATTTCAAATAAATATTTTGTTTTTTATCAATGCACGAAAGAAGTTGAGCCTAACTGATATATTCTTGATTTAAGTATACGTGGTTTAAAAGCTCGAACAGGGGGAGCCTGAGGGGGGGTGTGCCCCTTCAGAAGTAGAAAAAAATTCACTTTTAGAACTCATTTGGTGCGATCTGGTGTATACTTTTGACCAATATTTTATCAAAAAGCCACCTCTTCATTTCAAATAAATATATATTTTTTTGTCAATGCACGAAAGAAGTTGAACATAACTGATATATTCTTGATTTAAGTATACATGGTTTAAAAGCTCGAACAGGGGGGAGTCTGAGGGGGGATGTGCCCCCTTCAGAAGTAGAAAAAAATTCAATTTTAGAACTCATTTGGTGCGATCTGGTGTATACTTTTTTATTTTATCGAAAAGCCACCTCTTCATTTCAAATAAATATTTTGTTTTTAATCAATGCACGAAAGAAGTTGAGCATAACTGATATATTCTTGATTTAAGTATACATGGTTTAAAAGCTCGAATAGGGGGGAGTCTGAGGGGGGATGTGCCCCCTTTATAAGTAGACAAAATTTCAATTTTAGAACTCATTTGGTGCGATCTGGTGTATACTTTTGACCAATATTTTATCGAAAAGCCACCTCTTCATTTCAAATAAATATTTTGTTTTTTATCAATGCACGAAAGAAGTTGAGCATATTCTTGATTTAAGTATACATGGTTTAAAAGCTCGAACAGGGGGGAGTCAGAGGGGGATGTGCCCCATTCAGAATTGGATTTGTTTTCAATTTTCGAACCCATTTGGTGTGTACTTTTGACCAATATTTTGTTGAAAAGCAATCCCTTTCCCCCGTTTCTTCTCTTTTTTTCCCCTTTTTCCTTTTTCCCCTTTTTCTTTTTTCCCCTTTTTCTTTTTTCCCCTTTTTCTTTCTTTGCAAAAAAGTGGCGCCGCCCCTGCCGCCCCGGTTGCGACGCGCCTGATGAGATACATGGTCAGTGGCTAAAAGATAACGTATCTTGATGTTCAAATTATACATTTTTGCTTTTGCTTTTGCTTTTGCTTCTGCTTTATTTGCTTTGCTCTGCGTTGCGTTGCGTTGCGTTGCGTTGTGTTGCGGTTTATTTTTCATTTTTGAGTAACTTTTTAATGAAAGGAATGGTAGTTTTGTGGGCGAGTCCTTGCAGTCTTTAGAATGTATTACATTGGCTGATATATGCTTTCCATTGTGTGGTGATATGTTTTTGTTTGTGTACAGAGCTATGATGTGTTTCCCCCCTTTTCAGGGTTTGAATCGATCGATATGAAATCCCCACTATATTATAGCTGGCCATGTGTTTTGAACTCGCCTCCTTTCGTGTTATACACGGATTTTGGCTTTCGCGACATGATTTTAACTTTACACATTTATATTTGCTTTTATACCCGCCCCCCTTTTATACCCGCCCCCCTGAGGTCCCTTCATTTTCTGAAGGGAAATTGCATGAGAAATCCAGATATGCCATTGAAATTATAATAAGACTATTTATATATATTTTGAGAATTTTCAGAAATATTTGTTAAGGATGTACCCTTCCCTGATCCATGGAATTATTATTTCTAATAATTCCATGCCTGATCTAAACTGCATTTCTGAGTTCCTCTAGTTACTACAAGCTTTTCAAAAATGTATACTTTTGCTATGTGCTATCATAGGTTGAAAACTTTTCTGTTATAGTCATTTTTATAAATCCGGTAAATTGAGGCTGATTATTTATGTTGAGTGTAGCGAATAGGAAGAAAGCTGATGATCATTACCTATCCATAATTAATTAGTTGTTAAAAATAGTTGACAAGTTTGTTGAATCACATACTGAAAGACTACTAAATTTCCTTTAAAAATGGGACCAGAATGGTGTTTCTAACATCAGGGGATGACTCTAGTTATTGTAAAAAGAACAAAGCATGGGATTATCCCCATTGAGTTTGTACAGGCGGCACCGAGCTACTTTCCTATGTTATTGTTTATTTCAGGAACATGAATCCTAAATATTACCCGACAGACCTTTGGCAACACTTTCGAATCAACCCTTCTTTTCACCTAACATGCGGAATACCGTATGTGATTTAATGCGGAACTTGTTCTCTTTATTCCTTGAATGGTTGTGCACGCAAGTGTGTTGATCCCGTATCCTGGGTGATGAATTCAATAGTATTTTGTTATGAACTTAAAAACGGGAAACAAAAGTTGTGCCAAGTCAAAATGTCAGATTATGACAGTTCAGTGATTTGAAATTGAAGGTTATTGTGCAATGATGTACAATGTTTTCCAGAATGATTCATAGGTGTAGCAGGAGGCATAGTCCCCTGGATCCATAGTCCGCCCTGTAAAGTATAGGGTTGTATAGGGGACTCATCTCTACACACAATATACTTAGTAGTTTCACGCTTCATTCCGTGGATGTCAATGCACCGGAAAGGTGCCTTGATTTAGAAATGAATACCATCGGAGTTTGATCAGATAGAGGGCTTGTGATTTTAACATCTACATAGCTTTCTTAGGAATTTTGAATTTTAAAAATCAGCGGACGTTTCTGATTCTGACGGAAATTATCCATGGACCGTTTCTTTTGTAAAAATGGTATTCCAAGTGTGGCCATAATACCTCTTTTAAAACTCATAAAATCATTGAGCATATTCGGCAAAAAGCTCAATTTAATGATATGCATGTAATTGGATGTGTCCTCTTTCCATTCCAACTGCAACGTTAATAGATATCAACATTTTGTGATGTTTTATGAAGCAATATTTGAATGGTATGAGGGAATTGATCATGTTGACTGATTTATACCATATTTTTTTCTATTGAATTTTGTTTAAACTTTTTAAATATTTTTTCAAACACGGTATCATTCTGGGGCACCCTGTATATATGTTTAATTTCATGAAACGAAGCTTTGTTTTGTTTTGTTTTCATTGTAAAAGTAATGAATTCTTAGGAATAAATTTGCATAAATTGCTGGGGTAGTCGATTCAACCCATATGACAGCCCTTTTAAGAGTTTTGGTCAATGTCAATTGAATCTAATAGGATACATGATTTCGGTAAAGATGAATATAACCTGATTGAAATCTAATTGTATTAATCAAGTAGATAGGATTTTTCTTCTTCATGGTCTCTGGCTCCAGTAATGATAGGGGGTGATCATAAAATAAATCTTAGTTGTTATTTTTCGCAATTTCCTTTCTTATGTATTTTGTAACTATAAGCCACGGCAGGGTTTAGGTTATGCCTAGGGTGTTATGAAGTGATGTTATATAAGGACGGATGGGCCCTATAAACATAGCTTGGGGCAGGGGCGGATCCAGGGGGTGGTGCTGCGGTGGCTGCAGCACCCCGGGGTATGAAGAAGAAAAAAGAAAAAAGGGGAGAAAGAAAAAGGAAAGGGGAAAAGGAAAGGAGACAAAAAAGGAAAGATAAGAGAAGAAATGGAAACGGAAAAGAAAGGCAATATTGGGGCTATAGAACAAGAAAAGGGCCTGATCAATTGCATTTTTGGGGGATCGTCTTTTCACAGCACCCGGGGTGCGACCATCCTGTATGCGCCCTTGGCTTGGGGTATACATTAGGATGTTAATGAAGTAGTATGGTATAAGCTACGGAATGTAATGACGGGAGTCGGGAGATGGTTTGGGTGATGTAGTTTTGAGTCGGGAATGCCTGGGATTGAAAGTGTCCGTGCTCGTACAGACGGTGCTGCAATAAGATCGGGTCAGTAAGCCTAAAATGTTACTGTAAAATATATCAAATAGGCCTATATGCATTGTATTGACTCATAAATGTATTCTTACAAACTTCATGAACTCCTCCCGTGGCTTATACTTATTAAAAACCAAATTACCCCAACCCTACAGCCTGTGACCTTTGGACTGTTATCATGATTACTGTATCGACTTAACCTTACTCCCCATACAGTCCCCTTGTAGCCTAAACACCACGTAAGGCCTACCATTGCCTTTCCATGAACTTTTCATGTTCATACTGTGATTGCATTTATATTAGTTAAATTGCAGGAAGGTTAAAACGGATTCGTCAGAGATTAAATTTACCATCACAAAGAAACACATAAAACAATTGACCTATACAAGTAAACTGACAATTTAAGCACACCTAGGCCTATACATTGTCTTTGGTGTAAGACATTTATTCAACTCTCATGTGTTGATTTACTTCGGCTAGTTTCACTTCGGCACTTCGGCACTTCTGCTAGTTTATATAATGTGGCAATTAACTAAATTAACAGGTAAAATGTAAATCCCATATACTTATCTACTTTAAATCAAACCACACCACACCAAACCAAACTAAATCAAACTAAACCAAACCAAACCAAACCAAACCAAACCAAACCAAATCAAATCAATCAAATCAAACCAAACCAAACCAAACCAAACCAAACCAAGTCAAACCAAATCAGACCAAGACCAAACCAAACCAAACCAAACCAAACCAAACCAAACCAAATCAAATAAAACCAAGTCAAATCAATCAAACCAAACCCAAACCCAAACCAAACCAAACCAAACCAAACCAAACCAAACCAAACCAAACCAAATCAAATCAAACAAAACAAAATCAAATCAAACAAAACAAAACAAAACAAAATCTTATTTTCAAAAAAATCCGAATAACGTCAAGAACACACCAAATCTATATTGGTGGAGTTAGGCTGGCCTTCAAAGCTAAGTATGTATGAAACCAATAAATATTTACGGCCTAAAATGTCTAACTCTGCCCATTGTAATGATCTAATTCTAAGTCTCTATAGTTGGAACCAGTGACTATTGATTCAAACTGATTTTCAGTGTTTGTTACGTCAAAACTGATAAATAAACGTTTTATATCATGCTTTATTTAGTAACAATGTGTTTTCATGCCTAATATTTCATCTTTTAATTCATGACAAGAAAATCATTTAATAAAACAACTAAGCTTACAATGAAATCAAAATAATCATATTTCAAGCTTGACTTATGTTTTAAAAATAACTTCCCTGCAAGCAGATCGTGACTGTGGACGGTTTTGATATATGATACTCCGACATATCTAGCCAATTTACAGTGAAAGGAAATTGGTATTAAAGTAGAGTATTTGCAATATTTATAGCATCCGGTTAATAAAACAACCGGCCACCCCGACCTCAAATTGTCTAGGGTTACTGCAAACAAATTTGGGCAACCTTTTACGAACATTTCGAAAATCTTGCCCCCCCCCCCTGAAAAAATCCTAGCTACGCCACTGTGCTGGTTTGATAAATAAGGATTAAGTAGCTGACATCTACCTTAATCAGTTTGTATTCAGCAGTATGATTGATTTTCTTTCTAGCTCATGCACAATCATAATTGTTTATGGTTTCTAATGTATGGCTTTGACCACTCAGAATCCTCTTCTAGCTAGCATGTGATTCTTTGCTTTAAGCTTGTGCTGCTGGCTGCTGTTTAGCCATAGTCCTTCAGAGAACCGTCGGTATTCTCTTGCTTGCTTTCACTCTTGCTGCTACCAGTCCGTCGTCTGTCCACTCTCTGATGTTGTCTGTCCAAGCAGTTTTTCTGCGTCCTGATAGAGCCTTCCCTTCTACCTCTCCTTCAATAGTAGCTATTACTATGCTATCCGCACGTCGCTTCCAGTGACCATACTTTGCAAGCTTCCTCATCCTTAGGGCGTGTTCACACTAAAGCTTTTTCCTCAACCCGGGTCGGACCCGGGTCAAACCCGGATTGATCGATATTTCATTTTCTGTTGACACTAGCGCTATGTATGTGTTGAAGTTGTAATGGAAATGGGGTTATTGAACCCGGAAGTTAAAATTCTTGTATCAATGACCTATGACCTAGCTTACTCATCATGGCGGGTATAAACAACAAGCAACAGTGGCTGGTAATGAAATACCGTCGAAAACATCAGCGACAACGTGCCAGAGGCCGTAGAAAGATGGCCGAAATAAAGCGGGCAACCATTAACATTCTTTTCAGCCGATACCAGGAATTTATGTTATCTTTAACACTGTGCAGCGTCGCTGTTTTCTTTGTACTCAGGTTATCTACTTCCGGCAACCCGGGTCGAAACAGCGATTTCTGTTCACACTACAGTCGATGCGGGTTGAACCCGCGTTGAATCCGGGTTCTACCCTTCACTTTCGCAGGGTTGTAATTTTCGATCCGGTCGGGTTTTTGAGCCTATTTTTCTGTTCACCCCAGACTTCAACCCGGGTTCGACCCGGGTCTGACCCGGGTCGTGGAGAAAACTAGCTATAGTGTGAACACGCCCTTAGTTGGGCTAGCAGTCCCTCTTCTTCTTTCACCCCTAATTGCTTGCGCACCCATGAGTTTGACTTCTTATCAGTCCAGCTGATGTGTAGCACTCTGCGCCATACCCACATTTCAAATGCTGTGATACAACTCTTGTCTCTTTCTTTGAGGGTCCAACTTTCAGAGCCATAAAGCGCTATACTCCATACTAGTGACCGGACCAGCTGCTTCTTGAGTTTCAAGCTTATTTGCTTAGCCTTCCATATTCCATTCAGTTGGCTAGTGATGCCTCTGGCAACTGTCAGTCTGACTCGTATTTCTGGTGCGGAGTCTCCATCCATTCCGACCATTGAGCCAAGGTATTTGAACCGATACACCTGCTGAACTTCATCTCCGTCTAGGAATATAGGCTGCTTGTTTGTTACCTAGTATCATGACATGAGTCTTGGCTGGGTTTATACGCAGGCGAATTGGAGACTGCATCTCTCTAGTTCATGGGCTTGTTTTTCTAGTTCCTGTTTAGAACGTCCTAGAAGTGTAGTGTCATCAGCAAAGCGAAGATTCCACATTGCCCTTCCACCAATGATGCAGCCAGGTCTGTCTTCCAGCCTGTCCTCGACTTGTCGCATGATGGTTTCACCACAGGCATTAAAGTGTAGGGGTTATCCAATGCAACCCTGACGGACTTTATGACTCCTTGCAATTTCTTTATGACTCCTTGCTCAAAGGGGAACTGATCTGTATGGCCTTCTGCTAAACGTATAACTCCACTAGCTTTTGTATACAGCTTCTCCAGCAGCCAGACTAGGTGTTCTGGTGTGCCAAATTCAATTAGTGATTTCCATAAGGCGGTGTGATTAACTGTATCAAATGCTTTAGAGTAGTCCACAAACATCATCCATAGCTCTTGGTCTTGTCGCTTGATTGTTTTCTCTATGATGTTGCGTAGAGTTAGGGTGGAATCAGTTGTTCCCTTTCCTGAAACCAAACCAAACTGTTCCTCAGCAATATGTGGCATTACGAAGTGAGCTATCCTGCTTATGATGACTTCCAAAAGCACCTTAGAGGCATGAGAGAGTAGACTGATTGTACGATGCTTGGCGCAGTCTTGCATTCCTGGAACTTTAAGTAAGGAGGTAAGGTGATGATCTCTGACTGTGTCCAGTCAGTGGGCCTTTCTCCAGTTTTCCAGATCTGGTCAATGATGGTCCTCATGGCTTGTACCACTGTATCTCCACCAGCTTTAATAATTTCTTCAGGTATCCCGTCAAGCCCGGCTGCCTTGTCATTTTTCAATTTCTTTATGGCTGCTGATTTTAGACTTCATTACTTCTGGTTCCAGCTCTCTTGGGGTTGGTCATTGGGAGGGTGAACTACGGTGTTAAGACTGAAGAGTTGTTTACCATACTCATACCAGCGCTGTTTAATTGACTCTGCTTCATACAGCATCTCGCCATTACCATCCTTGATACCAATACCAGCTTGTGCACTGATGCTCATCTAGGCTTTTTTCTTGGACAGTGGAGTTTTCTCTCACCTTCATTTGCTTTTTGCTGGCATAGTGAGAACATTGAAATGTATGCCATGAGCATTTAATGGCTGAGGGCATTTTAAATTATGCCAAAACATTTAATTAATGACCATAAGGTCAATGAACTCTACAACATAACAATGCAGTAATTAATGATGAAGAATGTAATTAATACGTTGTGTTTTTAGGGATTTTGAATCCCTTACCATCCAGCAGTTCAATTGATTTAATATAATCAATTCGCTATGCCAGCGAATAAATTATGCATGCTACTGCAATTTTACTTGTTTTGGTATTTAATTTCTACGGTCTGGAGACAACAAAAAATATAAAAAATAGACCGACAAACAAAATCTAAAACAAATAACAAAGCAAAAAACACACCATTATCTACCAAAACCTAAGCACACACATAAAAACTACCTTATAGGCTGACCCAACAAATGCAAATCAATAAAACTCAGGCTAGATTGTTATCAATAGAGTCATTTATACTTTAGAATTAAAAAAATTCTCTTTTCTTTTGTCCATGCAATAGGCCAAGTAAATAAATAAAGTAGTTTCTCGTCCCCTTTTCTGTAATGTTCTGTATTTCTTCCATAACTTTTTGTTGTTGGTTAAAATATTTAAAAAACTGACATCTTGGTAATAGATTTACTTTAGTCCAATGAGCATTTTATAGCAGGTTGTGTGTTAACCAGCCCCCAGAACCATGAAATATTTAACAAAGTCCTCGTCCTCTTCAAGTTACGCAACCAATCAGGCAATACCATGCTGCATGGTAATGGTGATTTTGCATTGTTTATTTAAAAAAGAAAGTGCCCTTTTCTAAAAGTTAGGACGAGAAACTAGTTTTTGTTTTTATTCGGCCTTATTACACAGAAAAGCATTACAGAAAGTTACAGAAAGCATAAACTCTAGTTTTCTGAGAAAAAAATAGGGCGCTTCTTTGCCGAATAACATGCCTTTAACCCTAACTTTGCCATATCCAATCCAACGAGCCAATCTCTATGTTCCACCCGGCGTGCAAGGCGTGAGGATAAAATGGACCCAGGCTATAATACTTGGCGGAGTATACTCCGCCAAATAGCCTTGACACCCTTGGTGTAGTGGGGAATCCTAAGCCGCTGGTGCTGGAGGTCCGTGGTTCAAATTCCGATGTGGGGGGGGGGGGGGGGGGAGGGGCGTCGCGGTGACTTTTGAGTTCACCATTCTCCGCGCAGAAAAAAATCTGAAAAAGTGACCGAATGGGTTAGGGTTAACGAGCATTTCTTTTTTCTTTTCTTTTTTTCTTCCAAAATTTTGTAATTTTTGGTTCTATAACCCTAACCCTGCCAAATCCAACAGAATCCAACGAGCCAATCTCTATGTTTCACCCGGCGTGCAAGGTTTTCGAGAATGAAATGGACTCAGGCTATATACTTGGCGGAGTATACTCCGCCAAGTAGCCTTGACACAGTATACTCCGCCAAGCAGCCTTGACACCCGTGGTGTAGTGGGGAATCCTAAGCCGCTGGTGCTGGAGGTCCGTGGTTCAAATCCGGGGGGGGGGGGGGGTCGCGGTTGCGGTGACTTTTGGGGTCACTTTTATCCGCGCAGAAAAAACCCCTGAAAAAGTGCCCGAATGGGTTAGGGTTAACGAGCATTTTTTTCTATTTTTTGGTTCTATAACCCTAACCTGCCAAATCCAACAGATCCAACATGCCAATTTCTATGTTCCATTCGCGCCTACGAGTGCTCAATGCAATAAGGAATATTCCCCTATGAATGGATGCATTTGAATAAACTAGATCAAACGTCCCTTCCGCCCAGAGCATGCAGAGAGGCTTTCGATAGCGAGCTCAAGGGAACCTCACTTACAGAGGAAGAATACGCCTCCTGTCAAGATGTATGGAAGCGAGAAGGCATGACAACCATTAGAGATTTACAGAGGAAAGAAACCTCTAGATCATAAACCTACCTTATCCTTGAATGAAATTATTCATGAGATCAAATCAGGACGTCTGTTTGGTTGTATTGAGTGTGACGTTCGTGTCCCGGATGATTTAAAACCGTATTCCTCTGAAATGTGTCCCGTTTTCAAGAACATTAATATATCCTGAGATGATATCGGATCCTTTATGAAAAGTTACGGGGAAAAGCACGGTATCATGAACACCCCTAGAAGAAGTTTGATCATTAGTATGTTTGGGGAGAAGGTGTTACTGATTACTCCTCTTGTACAGTTTTGCATGGAACAGTGTTTACAGGTGACTCGCGTATATCAAGTGGTTGAATATGTATCACCGATCGCGTGTTCTTCTGAATTTGCTGACGCTGTCTCGGATGCTCGTAGGGGCGGGGATAGTGATCCTTCCAAGTCTATCATAGCCGATACTATGAAATTGATGGGGAACTCTTCCTATGGATGGAAAAACTATCACTAACAAATACAGACACCGAAATAACAAAATTGTTGATTCATCCAAAGCTATTCAACTTGTCAAATGGTCAACGAAATTCTATTTCGCGACTTAAACCCCATCACCGATGAATGTTTTGAAGTCGAAATGGCCAAAGCCAAAATCAAACACGATCTACCAATACAGATTGGTTTTTTCGTGTACCAGTACGCCAAACTAATAGAATGTTACGATTCTATTTTGACTTTCTAGATACCGTAAAACGGGGTGGATAGGGACAGTTTCAGCACTCTCTAGATTGTAGTTTTTTCAATGTAGCCTCATGAGCCAAACTTTTTAGCACATATTATGTCCACCTATAATGTCTCTATCTTACAAAGGTCGGTGTCCCTATTCACCCGATCTCAGGGTCAATAGGGACAGCATTATTCTGGGTAGGGAAATCACTAGATTTGAAGAGTTTTTACCTGTTTTATGCTACATATGGGTGAATATGGATAATGAGTGAGTTTTTAAAAACCAAAACAATCACTTTTAATTAGTTTTTACCATTATAACTATTCAAAATTATTTGTTAACAATATTTCTTAGACACGTCAGTTAACAAGGAAATAAATACTTGACTGATTTAGGTAAATAGTTATTTAGGTGCTTGAAGATCATAAAATATGTTATTCTTTGAATTGACCTTCATATTCTAATTGATATGTAACAATTCAGTATCAAATATTCATCTATTCTGGAGATAAATATTATGTGTCATTAAATGTGAAAAATGCTAGTGAACAAAAATAGCACCCTCATCTCTCGGAATATTAGCATGAAATATATCTGGCACACTTTTGGAGTTGGTTTATGACAAATTAAAGTTAAAGTATCAGTTTTAACAAGAAATATGAACATTTCTGGTCAACAATGGCAAAATAACAGCTCAAAAATTGAAGCTTTCAATCAAGCGTTCATAGAACTGGGTCAATAGGGACATACGGTATATACATTTATCCAGACCATAATTGTTTTCTTGTACCCAAATGAGTCGAACTTTTGAGATGATATTATGTCCACATAATAAGCATTTAAACTGCTCTTTCAAAAAATTAAATATATGGAATGGGTATAATATTTTCATTAAAAACGTTGGTGTCCCTATTGACCCCAGATTTTACCAATTTTACGGAAAATATTCAAAAAAACTTGAAATGTAAAATCCTTTCAGAATTTCTTACCAATGTCAAAGAGTATGTTGAAGAACCTTAAAAGCTAGGTCCTGGTGCATTTCCAGCTTATTTGCTCAAATTATGCAGCTAGAAGCAGGACAGTTTTGACCACACCATTTTTTTAGTGTTTTTTCGGACACCTTTATTTTCGATACCCTGGGCTCCGCATTTATTCTTTTCACATCAACTGAACCATTTCCTGAACACTATTATATTGCTCTTTAAACATTTTGAAAATATAAAATAAATAGTATACATCAATACAAAAAATTGACATTTCAAAAACATTTCCCATTTTTGTCCCCATGTCCTATTCACCCCGTTTTACGGTACATTTATTGATAGATCTGACTTTGAATACGTCCAGATAGACACGGATTCGGCATATTTTGCCATATCTGGGGATAGTATCGAGAATCTAGTAAAACCTGAACTTCGTCAAGGTTTGAAGAAGAAAAGGATGATTGGCTACCTCGTACTGATACAGAGGAACATAGGCGTTACGATAAATGAACTCCAGGTCTATTTAAATTAGAATGGGAGGGTGAAGGAATTGTAGCGTTATGTAGTGAGACTTGGTACGGGTATGGTGCAAACGATAAATTTAGTTGCAAAGGGGTATAAACTAAAAGAACAACGATATCAACCGAGATAAGTTCCTTCGTGTGTTAAGGGGGCGGTCTAGGTTGATTTGCACTAACTTTGGAAACACATTTTCTCAATGTTGCCGTAGACCTACCGCTCAGTGTTATATATTAAATTAAAGCTTATGTCAAGACGTTTAAAAAAAAATTGTGTTATTTTGATCTGGTTGCCATGGTTACCATGCAAGGTCTCTGATTGGCCAAACACGGGAGCAAACGTAACTCAAATCGAAAGGTCATATAACCATGGGATTTGGACCAGAGGTTAAGCACAGAAGGGGCTATAAAACCATGGAGCCCGATTTTTGATATCTGTTTTCAAATTTGAATTACGATAAAAAAAATACCTGATTGGTCGGTTCACGGTTGCCATGGCAACCGTATACAAAATCCGGATCCATGGTTTCATGCGCACTATACCGATATATCATCTACTCAAGTATGGTGTATATGCAACATTTCGTTTTCTAATTACGTTTGCTCCCGTGTTTAGCCAATCAGAGGCCTTGCATGGTAACCATGTCAACCAGATCAGAATAACACGCATTTTATGAAACGTCTTGACCTAAGCTTTAATTTGATATATAACACTAAGCGTTAGGTCCACGGTAACATTGAGAAAATGTGTTTCCAAATGTTGGTCAAATCAACCTAGACCCCCCCCCCCCCCCCCCCCTTAAGCATGTTAAGTGAGCAAATCGCCGATTCCGCGTAAAAGATAACAGAGTACCAACAAGAGCGAGCCGCGTTTTCATTACCCTAAAAGAAGGTAGCAGAAGATGGTATTACCACTTCCTAATTGATCGGATTGTTATTTCTCTTGTCCATTGATAAATAGGCCATAGACCAAAATTATGTAATGTTTTAAATAGAATTAAAGAAATTCAACTTTACCTGTTATACATATAATCCAGTTAAGAATTAAATGTATCAAGATGGTTTGAACTTCATATAATAATTTATAATACTAACTTTAAGTATTGTGTTGTCTTTATATTATTGAAAATATTACAGAAATATAACAGTTCAATTTTTTTTGCTTCACAATGCACCATCTGGTATAAATTTTAAAAATACATCCCAACTAATTCGTTAAGATGTTATTATGTGTCGAGGGATACCATTTTGCACGTTTTAATACTACTATGTCGTCATCTATCACGATTTAGAAAACACTCCATGATTAAAATACTGCAGTAAACTCACGCATAATTTAACTGTTAATAATACATGCAAACGTATCACTTTTAAATACATGTTGATAACTTTGGTGTTGTTGATATTATGTTTGCTGATAATTGCAAGGTTTCATAACGTAAACAAAGAAGTAAGAAATGTGTAATTTTAATATTGCAATTTAATTGAATATATATTATGACTGTAAATAAACTTATTTAATAACCTATAAATGATCGCACAACCCAGAAAATATGAATATTTGTGTACCTCAATGATATTGAACAACCTGTACTAAGGGAGTGTTCAGAAATACTTTGGTGGGGAGGTTGGCCAAAACGGGGGGGGGGGGGTCTAAAAAGTTTGAAGTCTCAAAAAGGGGGGGACTAAAAAGTTTTACCTACTCAAGAGGGGGGGTCAAAAAAGTTAGGCCAAATACTAATCGTTAACGGGAAAAATACCAAAATTTTCTGCGCTACGCGCAAGTAAATACTGCAATATTGACATTTCTATAACAAATTATACAGATTTCCGCACGTTCCGCGCAAATCTTTGTAAAAACATTGTGGCGACAGCAGCATTTGTTATACAAAATGTGGCTAACCAGTGTCCACACTTTTTACTTAAGAACTGTTGATAAGGGTGATCGTCAACAGGGTTAAATACACATTTCCACGCGCTACACGTGATTTTGAACGCAGTTGACCACATTTCTGAGCGGGGGTCAAAAAAGTTAGGCCAAATAGGTAGTCGTTAACGGGAAAAATACCAAAATTTTCTGCACTACGCGCAAGTAAATACTGCAATATTTACATTTCTATAACAAATTATACAGATTTCCGCACGCTCCGCGCGTGTCTTTGTGAAAACAACGTGCAAACAGCAGGATTTGTTATACAAAATGTGACTAACCAGTGTCCACAATTTTTACTTCAGAACTGTTGGTAAGGGTGATCAACAACAGGATACAAATGTTTGCACGCTACTTTTGTACTAGCAAGTTGACCAAATTTTTCGTTCTCCGCGCATATCTTTGTGAAAATATTGTGTAGATAGAAGGACTTGTATACAAAGAGTGACTTTTTACAATTGGAAAAAAGAAAACGTTTTTAAAAAGGCTATTAAACATGATAAATACAAATCACCAAAAAATACAATTCGGAGGCTTGAAAGATATGTTTCAAGTGAATTTGAAATGTTGCAAATTGATTGCCAGCTATACACAGTTCTGACTGTAGTGTAAGCGTCATAGAACTTGAGTCAAATGTCTATCTACATCTGACAGGAGGGGGTGGGGGGGGGGGTCCAAAAAGTTTTTCACCCTCTTAAAGGGGGGGTCAGAAAAGTTTGTCAATTTGTAAAGGGGGGGTCAAAAAAGTTTAGACACCGACAATTTGTTTTTGGCCAACCCCCCCCCCCCCCCCCCCCCCACCAAAGTATTTCTGAACACTCCCTAATGGGGAAACAACACCTTTTTATATGTTTTTGCTATTGCTAGTGCATTATGTAGGTAATGGCTAAATAGGTTGTCTGTACTTTTATATTATTGTATTAAGTGTTCTTATAGAATGTTTGTATCAATACATTTACACGAAATCAATCATATGCTTTGTTGTTCTTTATTGCATTTCTGTATTTATAAATATACATCTTATATACTAAGCAGGCCCTAAAATAAGTGTGCTGCCAGCACATATGTGCAGCTGAGATTGGAAAATGTGCAGTTGAAATCCAAAATACGTGCAGTTCAAATGTTGGCACACAAAGCTCATAACATTCAATAATCAAAACTTAAATGATAATTTAAAAATATATAAATTTGCCTATCATAATAGTTTTTGCTCAATGTTTCTCTCATTGAGTGCATTGCCCATGTCATACAGGTTGTGGGTTTCAATGTGTTAGAAGCCATATTATTGGTTACTGACCATATTTGTTGATGTTGACATTTAGCTTATGAGCTACATATTTTCTTTTTTTGAGGTTTATACTGCAAAACAAGTTTTAAAAAGACACATTTCTAGAATAATCAAAAGCACAGAACTTTTCTGTTTTATTTTGGTAATGCAAGTTTGAGTTATCAATGAATATATTCATATTCATGTAGAAAATAAGTAGGCAAACTAGTCCATGTAATTTCATAAGTTGTAGTAAACAATGAAACATCTATCTAGAACTAATTCACAAATTGAACCATTACTCAAGTCAACATAAAAGGCAACAAAGTGTTATTTTCAATCAATCTAAAGAAGGCCAGTAATGTTAATTAATAAACTATATAAAGAGAAGCAAAACTATGCAAAGATATAACTGCAAGATATGGTACAACATATGAAATACTTTTTTTTAAAACTATTTAGTCCAGAAGTATAGAACATAACCTTGGATGACGCATATTTTACCTGAACTACTTAGTAACACACTTATAATACCACATGGCTCACACCGTAGCAATGGTAACTCATACCTTAAGATCCTACTAAAGAATTTCATTTATTCTGATCGAAAGTATAACTTTTGAGAATTTAAAGAAAGTGCTTGTTTAATAGTTATAAAGAAAAAAAAGACCCGAGACTCAGTAATTTTGAAGGAAAAATAGCTACAAATACAGATAAAACTTGTGTTTTAGCTGACTGAATTCAAAATAATACCCATTGGCTAATATAGACTAGCAACCCAGACCAGTTTGATCAATCGATCAAATAACCAGATGACCAGATGCCCCGAATAAATATGGCCCCTATGCTCACTATCTTAGAATTGACCTAGACTAAATATTGAAAATATCACTTGAAAGTAATTTTGAAAAATCAATTACAATTTACAACATGCACAGAGTTTAAAAAGGTGATAGAGTTACACAATCTGTCGCTGAGTTATCTCTTGGGACTTTTGTAAATTGTAGAGAAATGTGATATAAAAGATAGAAGATTCTTATCCTTATGAAGTAGGCCTATATAGTAAGTCAACATTTTGGTTCAAATTTTGGCTCTCATTGTGGCTTTTGCAAAACATGCCCAGTTGGTTTTTAGTGAAATTCCATTCTGAAATAGTTCTTGGAATAATGCTGCAGCCGAGCCATTAACTTTATTTACAACACATTGTCGAATTGTTAGCATATATAATGTCGTTAAACCAACCGCACCACTTCCTTAATAGTTTTGAATTTTACTATCGGCTACATTTAAATCTGGGGACTTTTTGATGGGTCCTGTGTTTCTCGTAGGCCATATGTGAAATAGAATTTAAATAACAAGTCAATCGAAACCAATATCATTCTGAAATAGTTCTTTGAATAAGCTGTATAGCCTAGCCATTAACTTTATTTATGACACATTAGTCGAATTGTTAACATAGATAATGTCGTTAAACCAACCGCACCACTTCCTTAATAGTTTTGTTTTTAAATTTAAGGTAACACTAGACGTGTGCCTCCTCAATAGCCAAAAACTGTGCCCCTCTAAACCTTGTTAGCAAAGACTCGGCTCCAGGGGTCGCATTCTGACGCGTCTGCTGCGCGTCCTAGACCTCTCACTTTCTAATAGTGACGCATCAGGTTTCAAATTGGAAAGACTTGCGGGTCCCGATCAAAATTGAAGGGACCCCTTAAATTTGACGATGTGTGGAAATGGAAACCTTAAGAAATTCTGTAAATTACATATCCATCCTTTGCTCACAATATAAATTCATTAAAACTGCCCGTAAACAAGTACATTTTTTAAATGCCCAAACTTCAGGACCCCTCAATTTCTTGGGGGACCCCTTAAATTTGTTTTTTGAAGTCCTACGGGGTCCTGAAAAATGTCATGGGACCTCTCACATTTTGGATCCAGTGCTATCCCTGCTCGGCTCTAGTGTTGTGATCCGGTCGCCTCTTGCTACGCTCGCAGATCGGTACCAGAGCTTCTTTAAGGATGCATTTGAATTTGGATAAACCAACATTATTTTAGATAGCAAGGATTCTACTGACTGAGCTATTTCGAACCTTGTGATGTCATCAGCTTTTTACACCCAAATATAATTTATCATTCAACTCCCAGGATATTTTCAATACTTGGTTGTTATGATTTCTATGCTTTACATGATTAATATATTTTTTATAGAATGATCAATTCTAGAGCAAATATTTCGTTTGTACACATTTTGTTGAATATTATTCAAATTTCCGCGGTCAATTAAATGCACGAGAACATATTATCACAAAGC
The DNA here is from genome assembly GCA_035610835.1 of Ophiura sarsii. Taxonomy (NCBI): domain Eukaryota; kingdom Metazoa; phylum Echinodermata; class Ophiuroidea; order Amphilepidida; family Ophiuridae; genus Ophiura; species Ophiura sarsii. Next base: position 72,154,379 of record CM069443.1, on the reverse strand, counting down.
CCGCGGTAAACCAGATGTTATGCAATTCAAATTGTCACTCGGTAAACTCGACAAAAACGTTAGTTCCTGCTTAATTGATACTTCACTGAATTATAATCCCTAGATCGATAGCACGGTCAGACATCAATGACTTATCTCAATACTACAGTGCAACAGAGCATAAATTACCAAATATTGAATTATAAATATAGTGCCTCCTGAGTGTTGTACAATCATGAACATTTCACTCCTAAGTATGTGTATCATAATGTAATCAAAATAGCTTTGTTTTAAAGTTCTCTGTGTTGTCTTTGTATGATTATCAGCATTGTTACATTTCTTATTAAACCTGATTTCGGATTGGTGAATACTTGATTATCCATACACGCTAATCCAACCAGCTACTGGCTACTTGCTTTTATGGCCTTGACTATTTAGACTTTTTTTTTGTATATAAAGAGCAAATGTGAACAATAGCCAACAGACATTAACAACGTTAATGAACTGAGTGATTACAAATCAAACGGGTAACTCTCAACAGAGAGCTCTGATGGGCCAATCAATTGGTTCACTGCAACTCAGAAAATAATCAAAATACAAGTAAACACAATTGGGCTAGTAAAAAAGCCAATGAAAGTGGCGTGGGACAGGAATAGGACAAACACCCAAACATAGAGCATAACATCGAGTCTGCCCAACAGACATTAACAACGTTAATGAACTGAGTGATTACAAATCAAACGGATAACTCTCAACAGAAAGCTCTGATGGGCCAATCAATTGGTTCACTGCAACTCAGAAAATAATCAAAATACAAGTAAACACAATTGGGCTAGTAAAAAAGCCAATGAAAGTGGCGTGGGACAGGAATAGGACAAACACCCAAACATAGAGAATAACATAAGATGAAAATAATATCTGGAGGTCATTGATACATCGAGAGAGCTTAGCCAACATACTCTGAAGAGTTGGAGAGAAAGTGTCTGTTAACACGACATTTAAAAGATTGTAGTCCTTCCTCTTGGATGTTGCCAACAACATTGACAGTGGAACAGCTGTATGGATGAAGCTTTTGTCTAAGCAGCAAGTTCTGGCAGGCGGCAGTGAAAGGGCATGATCTGGCATTGCAACACTTGAACGCGTAGCACGACGATGAACATATGGTGTGGGGAGCAGTGCTGCTAAGTCTTGTGGGCAGTGGTTGGTATGCATTTTGTACAAGACCGTGGCTGCTGCTACCTGTCGCCGGTGAAGTAGGCTTGTGACGCTGAGATGCGATAGACCGGCAGCGTCATGAGCTCCAATGATCTCGAGTGCCTTCCTTTGGATGTTGTCAAGCTGGCTTAGGATAGTAGGTGAAGCGCAAGACCAGCCTAGTGAAGCATACTGCAGGCCTTATGGTGGTACCTGTATATACAGGCTTGCATGTCAGCACACGGTCACCTAAAGTAACATACACCATTATGCTGAAAACCCTTGACTGCACACTGCACACTGCTGAATAGCATTTCTTTTAGCGCGGATTTCAGAACATTGGTCCCTTAGCGTGAGCATGTCCTTGAAGATTGTTTCTATTGTTTGCGTGCATGGCTGGACAAATAATAATAGACTTTTGTCAAGTCGGTGCACAGTTGTACAGTTGTATGAAATACATTGTTATTGTAAGAAAAGTTGCAAAATTAATGTATCGAAAGTTTTGATTAATATTACAGAAAAAGACAAATGAAATTGAGAAATGTGCTTGACCATTTTATTAAGCATAATTTAAGGATTAATTTGAAACCTTACATAACTTAATCGGGCATACAAAAAGTGGTTCAAAATTATTCCATTTAACGCCTAATTAATTGATTAATTACGCGAATAAATTAATTACACAACAAACATGTTAACGAATAGCTTGACAGATTTGTGTGGCTAACCATAAACATCTTTTTCTGTGATTATAGTGTTTATTGCATGTTTAATTCATGAGAAAAATACAAAAACACCATTTGTGGTTTTTTTAAACATACCAAATGTTTGGAGGAAAATATTGTAAATACTAGAGGGAAATTGAATTATCTGCTCAAACCATTGTTTTGAGCACATATTTACCTTTAATTTGATAACTTGCAAGTCTGGTTTGGATACATAGTAATACTTAATAATTTCCACGAATTTGGTCATTAATTAAGTTTAATTAAGACAGATTTGGGGCATTTTTTAAAAAGTAAAAATAATTGGTAACTTTTTCTCAGACAGAATTGTTGACAATAATGGGAACTTCATATCCTGACTCCTGTGAATTTGGTGTTAATGGCATGTATAGTTTTTGCTGGAAATTACAAAAAGCAAATTGTTAATGTTTTTCTTTATAATATGCTAATTATATGCAAATAAGGTCAAACAATTTTTTTCTCTATGACATTGAATCACCAAGCTGTATTCTATAATATGATAATGTCTCCTTGTCTTACATATGTTACTTCTTGTATTATAGCGTAATTTCAATAACATGCCCTTTTGGTAATTATGCTCTGTTGCACTGTAGTATTCATATCATTATCTCAATCAATAGTAGGGATTGACCCGTGGCCTTGCGTTGCATTGCACCATGGGGTATTTTGATGGGCACTGACGACTCAGGTATGAAGTGAATCAAAAGAAATCAATCATTATGTCATACATCAGTATTACAGTTCATTCAGGTTATTCATGGAATTGACGCGCGATATTTGAAAGGGATGTAACCTCGCTTGATAATTTGTTTTACTTATAGTTTTGGTAAACACAGTTTAGTAGTTCCAAATGTCAAAAATTAGACCTTGTATTACACGGGTTGTTTTCAAATGAGAATAAAATATAACTTAACAAAATTATAAGAAAGTCCGGTTTGCCAAAAGTAAATATGGTATGAGCGTAAATCATCGAGAAAATAAGCAAACATCTCACCACCATGGGATAAGCTATCCGGAGTTGCCCATTTATTCTTTTATCTTACAATCCTATAGATGGTGATATCTGATGGGCTATTTCTCTAATTTTTCAACATTTTGGAACATTATGAATCATTCAAATATAGCGTTTTCATCGACAATAGATTACATCTCCTGGTATTATAACTAAATATAACAATGAGGCAGGCGAAGCAACGCCCCTATAGCGTCACTAGGCGGCGTTGTTATTGCAGCTTATATTCAGGACAGCAGCAGTCACTTTCCGGTTCGCGATTCCAGTTTGAACATCGATTAAAAGAGTCAAAAGAGGGCGCTAGCCATTTTTTCCTTGTGTAACACTTGTGTACATGCAAAATAGGGGTCAAACAATCGAAGATTATTCCTAAGGGATGCCCGCAAAATATATCAAAACTATGCCCCAAAGTGTTTGACTAGATTTTTCAATATTTCGCGATTAATTTGATATAGCGATTTCGGCCCTTTATTTACGCCCCAAAACTCAAGACGGACCTTACGCTGAACTTTAAAATGTTCAAACTAGAGCGTGAAAATAAATTGTTCAATACTTTTTTCATACTATTTGTATACGAATTTGGTGTCGATTCCCTCGACTGACGCCTTGAAATTGGATAAAAAAAGTGTACAAAACCACTTTAATTCCCCCGTTCCCCCGAATAGTTGTAATCCTCACCCCACCCGAATGACTTTAGTGCTGGGTTACCTGCTCCAGAAAACATTCATGCGTAGCGCGAATGTTTTTCTCTATATTACTCAGTTAAGGAGTGTTCAGAAATACTTTGGTGAGGGGGGGGGGGGCAAAAAATGAGGGGGGGGGGGAGTTTGAAGTTGCCCAGGGGGGGGGGGGCAAACAAAAAGTTGTTGGTACATTAAAAGGGGGGGGGTCAAAAAAGTTAGGCCAAATGGATAGTATAGCGCGCTTTAGTTACACTTGTTCAGTTTTAAAAAAGGCAAGAGGTGTAGAAAGACAATTTGTGTAGCAACACATATTTTTGCGAACTTTTATTTTAGAAACATTAACAATTTATAGGGTAAAGCGGATATTTTCATTTTGGGGTGTAAAATGAAACTTGGATCATGATAGGGTAGGCAATTGCAAATTGTGCGACCTGTGGAACCTGTATACAAAATGAAACTTTCCACATTTTCAAAAAAGTACCGTTGAAAAAGGTGGTCATTAACGAGATAAGCACATTTTTTGCGCGCTGCGCACGTTTTTGAATACATTTTGTATAGCAAATTTCTGCGCGTTACGCGACAATCTTTGTGCAAATGAAACTTTCCACAATTTCAACAAAGTACCGTTTAAAAGGGTGGTCATTAACGAGATTAACACAAATTGTTGCGCGCTATGCGCGAATATTTCAGCAACATTGTCATTAACGAGACAAACACAATTGTTAGCATTTCGTACAGCAAATTTCTGCGCTACGCGAGAATCTTCAGGCAACATTTATTTTTCAAGGAAAAAGAGGCATTCATGTTGAGTGAATCTGAAATGTTGTAAATGTGCCAGCGTCGTAACAGGTCTTTGTCTACATATAATAGTAAGGGGGAGGTCAATAAAGTGTTTCAACTTGTTAAGGGGGGTCAGAAAAGTGTTTCAATTTGTAAAGGGGAGGTCAAAAAAGTTTCGACAAAAGTTCCCTTATGCTGTAATTAATGTATATTTGGTTTAAAATGGGCTTTTGAAATGATATTTCTAGACATACAAATGAAAATAAATGTACATACTTTTTCCATACTATTAGTACCAATTTGGTTTCGATTCCTTATAGACTGACGCCTTGAATTTGGATAGAAAAAAGTATATAAAACCCTTTAATTCCCCCGAATGGGTGTATTTCCCCGAATGATAGTCAAGGGTGCGGCTTCTTTTGACACGCCACTGCTCATGCCTTGTATATCTGTCAATCTCTGTAGGTTAAGGGGTGCCACCTCCAAGGTTTTGGATTATATCAGCCAGAATGTTGCGTCTTGAGAAATATCAATAGCATACCTCAAATGAAGTCCTTTTTGCTCGAATGGGTCCTATTATCAGAGGCAAACAAAATACCGTGCACCTGACTAATAACACGTATACACCCCACCCCTACACATACACATAATCAAGAAAACAAACAAATACATTTGAAAAGTATCATGTTAGTTTGTATGTCCACATATACATGAACATGAACATGATGAGGTCAGAAGTCATGCAATCATCATCATAAATGTATCCAATTTTTGAGTTAATTCTTGAGATGACCAAAAGGGTAAACTTATAGGGATTTTTGTTAATAGCTTTTAATTGAACATTTAAATTAATGGTATCGGATTATTACTATTGGGGTTCATTGTGCTTATATGCCGGGTTTGTATGGCGGTGTTAGTGTAAGGAGTATGACTATGAGGTCAATGGTAAAATTACCTCTCAGAAAATTACACCATATGACGCCAGTAATTAAAATGCTTTTTTACTACACTCCGGCAGTGCAAGGCATTGTAAAGTCTTTGGGCAGTGTAACGCTATAGGAAATGTTCAACTGAAATCAACTGGTGATGGAAAACTCCATGTGCAGAATTTTATAAATGATAATTGGCATGCGCAGTTTATTGGAATACCTTCAGAAGGACCCACTTCAGCTTAAAAAAGTTATTTATGTGACGACGATTTATGTTTTTGGCAGATATATATCTTTATTTAAGGCACATCTAAAATTATTTTCAATACAATCGGGCTGAAATAACATGGAGAACCAGCAAAATTACAAAGTGTGCATGCACGTAGTTCATTGACCTACGGTATTTGCTCCAGTGACGTCACAAACCACGTTATCAATAGAATGATTCAAAGCAGTAGAGTTTCCCACTATTTCATCTTCACAAAGGACCGCTTAATAAACAACATACCAAGACATAATAAATCCTTTTTCTACTATGCCACCGTCTCTTCTCAATCCCAAACAATAGGGAGCTAGACTATCCTATTTAAATCAGATAAGAGGATACTTATTGTGTCCATACTCTAACAGTACTTATTTACAGTCAATGGGTCCCCGGTGCTTTTTTAACTTGCCGAATTCGCGTTATTACGGCCCGATATGATTTGGTTTTAAAAAAGATGAATTTCTGCCAAAAGCATAGCTCGACGTCAGAAAAACAACTTAAAATAGATGGAATGGTTCCTTCTAAAGGTATTCCAATAAACTGCGCATGCCAATTATCATTTATAAAATTCTGCACATGGAGTTTTCCATCACCAATTTATCTTAGTTGAAAATGTCCTATAGCGTTACACTGCCGATAATGAGCTAATTGATATTCAAGAGGTGATTTACTACGGCGATTTTACATTGGAATTTTGACTTGTCCGATAAAATCATGAATTGTAAAGCTTTTAAATCATGAATCTGAATAGGAAACACATTACGGTTCCGTTCCCTGTATGAAATGTTTTGCTCAATATCTCAGTAACCACACATCGGAAATGGAGCAAACTATACTTTTTTAGAATCCTTGTGCTCAGACAAACAATTTGGTATGCTTGTCAGCTTTAGTGAAGCAATTTGAATTTTTGATCCCCCAGTATGGCGGCCATATTGGAATTGGACAATATGGCCGTCCCAGAAGAAGGCTCCAATTTTGGTATCCAACAAACATCAAAAGAGTATGGTATGAGCAACATATGGGTCTAATTTGGTGCTTTTAAGCCCATGGTCGAGCACGGATATGACAAAACTCGACAAATTATTTATCTATATATCAAAAGAAGGCTTTACGTATCTGCGCTGGAACATCATATGACTCGCATTCAATGCCTCTATTTCAAAACTTCAATACCCTTAATATCTTCGATATTAACAAACTTCAAACTGCTTTATTTATGTTCCGTTTCAATTATATATAACGCGCTCCCAAATTCTTTTTTGGGTTTCTTCTCTAAACATAAAGATCTTCACAATTATAACACTAGAAACGCTAATAACTTTACTATTGATAATATTAAATCTAAAATACTTCGTCGTTCAATAATCTATAATGGACCTAAAATCTGGAGCTCACTTGACTCTACTCTAACTAGTTGTACACATATAAACCGCTTCAAAAATAGTTATAAAAATAAATTGATCTCTGAGTATCTCTGAGTATCTCTGAGTTTGTTTGTTTCATACTTGTTCATACTTTGTTATGTCGTTACCTACATTTCCGGCCTACTGTCATTGTACTCTCTTCACTTTATTAAACCATCTCCCTACTTATCATAACAATCCCCTATAGTAGTAGTATATCCGGGTTTTTTTAATTCTTGATATTTACAGCGGTGGAGCCAAACTTGGCTTCCCGCACACTTTCCAACATCACCATATTCTGGACCACTCTCATGGCCTGAAATTGTACATACATTATTATTTATCCTTTGAATCATTCAATATATATCGTCTAGATTTAACTCTTTCATGATACCATACCATTCTTGATCATAAATTGTTTTCTTGATGTTATATTTTGTTATATTGTTATATATATTTGTTGGATTGTGTAAATAAATCTTATGAATGAATGAATGAAAGAAGAATGTGAACCAAATAATCCCTTAGCCCCAAAAATTATTTACACTGTTTTAACGAAATGCACTATGGGATTGTGTTACCAGCCTAAAATCAAATAGGTCGCTAACTTGCTTACAATTGTATATTAGCCTAGCTATAACAAGCTAAAAGTGACATCTCTGAATGTATAAACAAAGGGTGCAAAGGAGAAATGGTTGGGCACACTGGTAAAATGATTTTACAACAAGTTTTGCTATCATTATCAAACTGAAGTCAATTTAAATCACTTATTTATCGAGCAATAATATAATTGTTTACGCATTTTGATTGTTTAGATACAAAGTTAAATAAATCAAGAGTTAAATGATAGATAAATAAATAAAAAGAAAACTATAAACGCATGGGCGGTCTTTATAATTTATAAAAATTGACATAACAATGATGTTACATTAATCCACCATCAAGTTTAAAAGATAGAAAAATAAAAAAGGATAACAAGCAATTTCCGGGAATCAAACCCGTGATTGCCGATTGCCAACGACATGTCCAACGTATGCACGCCACAGAGACCGATGAGTATAATTGTTTTATTATTTAGCCATATCCATTTATTTATAACGAACGGATTTTTATCGTTTCATTTTTGCCAAATTTATGTGTTTCTCTCGCACAAAATGTGTTTGTAATGTGATTATACTCCTTATTTTTGAAAGAACGGTAAAAAACGTTGACATTTTCACACACAAAAATGGCGTCATTTATACAATCATTGCTCGACTGAAGGTAGCGGTATGGTGTAGAAGTCCCAAGTATGCAAATGATCTCACTGAATACAATGTCATGCTCTACCACACATCTACCCAGTACTCAACAGCGGAATAAATCTCATAATCCTCATTTGCATACTTGGGACGTATACACCATACCCTTACCCGACTGAACCATGAAGCTAAGCTTCATGACTGAACGTTGGGTCGTGACGTAACGTGTTGTATTATTCATGTTACGATCTGTTATACACAGCGAACATGCACCGGGGACATGGGTTAATGCGCTGTGTAATTCTACATTCCCATCAGACACTCTGTTCAAAGCCACAAAAAGTGGACTTGTTTAAAGCATTTGTTTTCCAATTCTGAGGTGTGTAGTTCGATTTTCTTTCTCGAATTGGTTCGAAAACCATCCATTTTAGAACATCTGAAATTTAAAATGAACTACACACCTGGGAAAGTATGATGCCAAGGGCATATTTTTTGCACGTAAACCCAATACAAGAGTTCTGAAAATCGACACAAATATGACGTCATAACCATTGCTTCGGGACAAAACTATTTTGAAATAATAGCGCGCCACCTAGACCAGTTGCGACAAACTATAAGGTCAAGAGAATCAGGGTTTTGTCTTGGGAGTTACTTATCCCATGATTATATATTCGCTGGTTTTAGTACCAATCTGAGTATGCACACATTATCAAGTTATGTGCGAGTGCGGGTGCGCGTTTAGTTAGCTATAAAACAGGGTGGAGAAGTTATGTACTACGCTACAATCGAGGGTTTAGTGCAACAAAGGGCTATCTGCATTTTTGGCCAAAATGAGATTTTGGTATCAAAATGATCCGCACAAGATCAGGAACCTTATAATGAGAAAATAGTAAATTCACCTAATCAAAAAGGTTTAAATAGCATTTCTGTTAACTTGTCAAAACCCATAGGTGACAATGATAGGTACAAATTCTTAATTCACTTGTTCTCAAAATGACCGAAATGTAGATAGCCCTTTGTTGCACTAAACCCTCGAAACGTAGTTACGTCAATCGGACACGGTGAACGTATGTGATAATTTAATACGTTCAAATTGTTTTATATAAGTATTTACACTGTCACCGTCGCATATTATTTATAACGTAAGGTTTGTGTCACAACATCCACTGCAAGGGCCATGCTGTTGTCATGGTTGTAGCGAGAGACTACCATGCCCATACTAATCACCGCGCTTTTCAAATGTCAGTCATCAGGTGCTAATGAAACACACATAGTATCAGTTCTTAACGACATTTCAATAGAGATTATCATCCTGTACTCGAAAATCTTTGATACTGATACCGGGAAGTAGCACTAATGTGATCTTATAGGTAGGTAGGCCCCTAAATACTTATTTTTCTACACAGTCACATTTACAGCTAAAAGAACCACATACACTGCAATTTCTTTCACCTGTATATTGAACATTTGGAATATAATTACATAATTACATAATTATAATTTACTTCAAAATTCAAGTTGAACATTAATCATGGCTAGTTTTACTGTTGCCACTCACAAATTCACAAAAGCAGCCTTATGCCCAGCATATATCGTGACTGTTTATAGCTAGTGAGCACACATGGTTTTGAAATATATACCGTCAGAACACATGTCTCCTGTAATCTGGAAAAACCTAGTAAGTCTGTTGAAACAAAGGAAAACTGTTTGGTTTCAGGACTTGGCAATATCATTTTTTCGTGCCCCGTAATGGTACACGCCAGCGGAATAAGCTGTGAAATGTTATGGCGTTTATTCCGTATGACGTCACGAACGGGTAAGCCAAACATGATATTGCCCAGGAGTTACTACTAGGTTTTTCTCCTTCAGTTTATCAACTTAAAGTGTGTGAAACTCTTTCCTGTCGGCAATTTTTCATCTAGTGGAATCTTGATAAACTGAAGGGGAAAACCTATTAAGTCCAAATATGGGACTAACTCAATTTTTACCAACATTTGACTTACTAGGTTTTTCCAGATTACAGGAGATGTGTTTATCCACGTTGGCAAGGATGTGCACCTTGATAGTAATGTTACCGACTTCAAGAAATATTATGGTATATAACTCCCTCTGTCAGCAGACCGGGACCGGAAAACCCCTAAATTGGACCAATGCTCCCCAGCTATGGTGTAAAATTCTTGTCTTAACCCTATATCAGAATATTTGAATCGCCGTTTTGTTGTACAAAGTGGGCTGATTTGTCTGATTCCCTACAAGTACTTGTAATATAATTGTAAAATTGTATATCTCAGTTTTTATCAAAATTGAGGGCGCAGCCGTCAACACATATAAGCCTTTAAATGCCCGGGTTTAAATGTAAATTCAATAATAATTTATCGGCCTATTATTCATCATAATATGTACAAAATCAATTCAAGCAATTGTTCGATGCTGTAATACATCGTTCATATACCGCTGTGTAATGCCGTCAGAGGGCATTCCAGTGACATGCAGCCTTCGTCTTTGACAGCCCTTTGTAGACCTACGGCTGCGCATTACAATATGCAAGATACTCAATTCACTGTATTATACGGGCTGACGTGACACTCACGAACGAATGTGGTTCCTATCGGGACGGTGACAACGACCGTGCACTTTCACTTTCAAGAAGTCGCCATGTACACCCTTGGTCAAGTCATATTGCGGAACTGAATTTCGGTATAACTCGGTGCCAGTGCTGAACCCTCGTAACCGCGCATTCGCCGACGTAGTGCGTCACAGCTAACCATAAATAAACTTTCCAAGCGAAAGTGCTCTTGCCATGCTTGCGGATAGTTGCAGCTTTGCAGCTACTTGTTTTATTTGGCACCAGTAACGATAGACCCGATTTGCTCGCTTCTGCGTTTATGGGTTCAATGGGCTATTCCAGTCGAAATACATAATACACCCTCTATGGAAGGATCACCGAATCTCCCACACAGGCAGTGTAGATTTCAAACGGAGTCACCCATTCAGGTAACCCCATTTTGAATGACCTAGCACCACAAAATGAGAGTAAAGTCGCAAAAATAAAAAATGATTTATTCACATTTTCAGAGAGTAGACACCAAAGTTGATATAATAGGCCATTCCAAAGTTAAATTATGATAAATTGAAGTTAATCGCCGCTGAATTATTGAATTGGAGAAAAAGGCCTTCAAAGTCAGTGAAGCTTATCACCAATCACAGGTCTTAATCGAAAGATTGTTTATGCCAAAGACCTCGTATTAAACGGCTTCTCATTGGTTCATTTGAGAGTATACAGGGTTCAAACTACTATTAATAGCCTTGGAAAGCCTTGACCTTTAAGACCATACCAAATTTGCCATAAGGGATACTATTTTAAACACTAGGAAATAACGATGTAAACATGGTAATTTCGAGACATTTCAAAACATTTTTCCTCTCTTTGCGTTCATTTCTTGAGATGTAAGAATGAAATCATCCTTCGGCTGCAGAGCAGGCGACTACAAGATTTCTCCATGCACGACGATCGGTAGCAAGTGCGGCAATCTGTTTTTCCTGGATTGCGCCTTCATTGTCCTCCTGTAATTATCTTACATATGTAAGGTATGAAGTGCCTGGTCGACCTGGTCTCCTTTTGCCATGCGTTGGTAGGTATAGAGCATATATTTTGGCAGGCTCTTCTTCTGGCAGCCGGAGGATATGACCCAGGTATCTCAACTGCCGTAGCCTTACCAAATGAACAAGTGGCTCAGTGCTGGTCATGGCGTCAATGCTGGTGTTTGGGATGTGGTCAATCCGCCTAATATTCAGCATAATTCTGTAGCAGGAGGTGGCAAAGGCATTGGTTTTATTTTCCATGTCTTGAGAGATCACCCATGACTCGCAGCCATAGCACATAATAGTAATGCAGGTGGTGTTAAACAACTTCACTTTAGTTGAGATGGGTATTTTGGGACTCTTCCACAGGCATTCTAGCTTCCAAAATGCACACCAAGCCAGTGACTTTCTTCTCTTAAGGTCGCTTGAACCAGATGCCATCATAGAGCCAAGATATCTGAAATCTGTCACATGGTTGATGGGATCACCATAGACTTAAAGTGTTGGATGGGGGTTGCAGTTAATAGTCATGTACTCTCTCTTATGTGTGCTAATGACGAGGCCGAGGTCTGCTGCTGCTGCCGCCGCTGTTCTGGCTAGCTGGGCCTGTGCCCGCGGAATTGAAGATTCCAACAAAGCAATGTCATCAGCGAAATCTAAGTCATTTAGCAACTTGGCCAGGTGACGACTGGAGCGACGAGGATGTGTAAAGACTCTCGAATCTAGTCCTGATGTGGCCTTCTTCAGTAGGTAGTCGTCCAATATAACAAATAGAAAAGGAGCCAAAAATTCTCCCTGCAAAACTCCTGCGGAGACATCAAATGGGTCTGAAATGTTTCCATCTACCATTACAGCGCTTCTGGAGTTGTTGTATAGCACACTTACAGCATTGACTACAGCTTCTGGAATTCCATAATGTCGCAGTACTGAGAACATTAACTTTCTGTTGATGGAATCAAAGGCTTTCTTGAAATCGATAAATGTTACCGCAAGGGGGAGCTGATAGTCTTGGAAACTTTCCATGATCCTTCTGAGTATGTGGATTTGTTGGGCACAACTTCTCCCTGGTCGAAATCCTGCCTGGTTGTTCCTCAGGATGAAGTCAACTTGGTCACGGATCCTAATTAGAAGGATCCTATTGTATACTTTGAATCGAAAGGAGGGAAATTCACCGTTAATTGGTCATGAGGCTAAGGTCTCCCTTCTTGGGCAAAGAAACAATAACACTGGTGGTCCATTGGCTAGGTGGTATAAGAGTAGTGTAAACATCTGCTCAGAAATTACGGATTACATCTGCCATTACATCGCCGCCACTCTGGAGTGCTTCTGAGGTGATCGCACAGTCAAGACCTGCTGCCTTGTTGTTTTTCATCTGGCGTATGGCTTTCAGAGTCTCCTCGTGTGTAGGTGGAAGATCTCGGATTGGCAAGTCATGATCAGCAGGCTTGGGCAGATCAGATGGTGTTTGACCATTGTCATTGTTGAGCAGAGTGCTGAAGTATTCCTTCCATTCTGCAAGCAGATCTTTGTCACTTGTAGGGGACGTACCATCTCTTTTCTTGACCTTGATGCTCGGCTTTTGATCTTTCCCTGAGAGATCATGGATAATTTTCCATGTGGTGGTGTAGTCACCTTTCATATCTGCCAATCGGAGTTCTTCCATTTGTATGTTCAGCATTGCCAATTTGTCAGTTTTATATGACTCGTTTAGACAGGTATCAAGCCTCCTCCATCTTTCTTTGGACTGTCGAGATTCGGATATTAGATACCTTCTTTTAGCCTCATCCCTCTCTGTCTTTATTTGCTTGGTTCTGTCTGTCACCCAACTTGGCATCCCACATTGTTTGCATTTACCAACAACCTTCTCTGCCACTTCTGATACAGCATTTTCAAACAAATCGTACCTCTCTAGACTATTATTGGTATTGACAAGTTGTTGCACTGGAGGGCTTCAAATCTGTTTGACAATTCAAATTGAAACTGTTCTCTTGTAGCAGCATCCTTTAATTTCTTCCAGTTGAACTTTGGCCGCTTACATGGTTTCCCTTGTATAGAATGAAATGCCCTCTCTAAAATGACTTAAAAACATATTTAGACCCAACATATTTTCTTAATACTTCGGAATGTGATACATAAATAGTTTATCTTTCCGAAAATGAAAATATCTCACTTTCGACCTCCCCTTGTCAAATCGACTATTTCAGGCCATAACTTAAAATCAGCCCCAGCGACTTTACGCTCAGTTTGTTGTGTCAGGTCACTAGAGGCGTAGGGAGCTCAACTGGCATAGCCCAATACGTAATCGCAGATATCCATCAATTAATTACATCATATATTATAAATACATTATTTTCACTTCTGTGTAAGAATGTCCATGTTTGCGGGATCGTCCATTTCATTGCGGGATATTGAATATAGTCAGATACGATAATGTTGTCAGATTGAAAAAAGATCTTGCTGGTGATTGTACTAGTCTTCCTATACTTATTTTGCCTAGCGCTGGACTACTATGCCATCGATACCTTACTTTTTTGATAGATATAGGCCTATATTACATAACTGTTTCGTCATAAGATGTCGACTCCAGGTCACCAGAGGTCAATTCTGGGTCATCATAGGTCAATCCAGGGTCAAGTCGAATCGGAATCTTTCCAGCGTCTGCTTCCGGTCGTGTCATTCGTTCCAATGTAAAATATGGATTGCCGCTGTCCTCATTGACCGCTACAGTATCTGCAGCCGGATTATGTGTGGTAGGCGCTCTAGAAGCAGTCGGTTTACGTACTTTTCCATAATCTGTTTCTGGCTTTGCTAAAGAAACGTAAGAACCAGGATCCGATGGTGGCGGATTCTTTACAGCAGATGCTTTGGGAGCAGCATCAACCGCTACTTCAATGTCATCGAGTTCTTTCTGCGCATTGGGGTTCAGTGTGAAGTAGGGATTGCTACTACTGTCGAGCTCTGGACCATGATTAGCCTCCGAGGAAGGAGTTAATTTGCCAGGCGCTGACGGTGTTGTAACAGTCGCTACCTCTTTGATGTCTGGTTCTATTTGAGCATTGGGGTTCAATGTGAAGTAAGGATTGCTACTATCTAACTCTGGACCAGGATTCATCTCCAAGGAAGGATTAGGTACGATAGGCGCTGACGGTATAGCAGTGGCTTCTACCTTGTTTGTATCTGGCTCAAGCTGACCGTCTTGGTTCAAGGTAAAGTAGTGGCCATTGACATGATTGTGTTGATCTTCAACAGTGTTCTCAGTAGCAGCAGTCAGATTAAGAACGCTCGGCGCCGTATATTCTGGGGACGAATTTGGTACGGTCTGATACATATTCCCCATGATGTGACAAGGAGGGCTGCCATTAGCATTCGAAGACTGACGACTGAGTGCAGGAATAGTGGTCGCTTCAACCGATCCCATCAATGATTCGAGGGCATTTGTGATTTGTTGGAAAGTGGGTCGAGATTCAGGATCGAATTTCCAGCATTTCTGCATGATGTCGTATCTGCGGTCAATACAAAATTATTCATAGTAATTACTATCTGTCTGGACAACCTTAAAATTTCCAGAGACA
Organism: Ophiura sarsii; assembly: GCA_035610835.1. NCBI lineage: Eukaryota > Metazoa > Echinodermata > Ophiuroidea > Amphilepidida > Ophiuridae > Ophiura > Ophiura sarsii. The sequence continues at coordinate 72,138,993 of CM069443.1, read as the reverse complement.
TTATAGTCACACACGATTGATTTTAAGACCATTGACAGGCCTCTAATCACATGTAGAATTTGCTGAATTGGTTCGGGTAAGGTGCACGTAAAATAGCACATGGTAAAATGCTATTGACAAACATATTTAGTTAGTTCTGAGACATATCATTTTCTGTTATGCCTAAAATTCACATGTTAGTATTTCAATTTCGTTAGCTTCCATTCTAAATCTCCATTTTTTTTCAAAAAGGAGATTTTGGTATCAAAATTTTCAGAAAGAAATTCTCTTTCCAGTAACACACAGCCTTATTTCCATAACAACCCCTTTTAAAGTTAAAAGCCAGTACAGTAGTTTTCCATGCAAGCCTCAAGTCCACTATCTACTCAAGTTTGTCCATGTCAGAAAGCCTCATCTCCATTAGACAAGTACTTTTGTAATTATTGGCAATTCTAGTATATTTAATACTAGTTAATAGCATTATTTATACACATAAATATATCAGGATTACTATTGGAAAGTTTCTCTTCAGTATATTAAATGTTCACTGTGTCATGCGGTTATAGAGTATGACCAAAACCTTCAATAGTCCGTTTCTCAAAATGGTCAAAATGGAGATAAGGCCTTGTGATTCTGAGCCCTCGTTATGTTCAACATGTTCAAGGCTAGAGAAGCCGTATGTCAATTCATACTTACATCGCCGGTGGACACTGTGGAGGACATTTCATTCGCTTTCCGTCCATCAGATACTCGTACATGTCTCTGTTCTCCACTCCAATGTACGGTCTACTGCCTCGAGTGAATGTTTCCCACAGGAGGACTCCAAATGCCCACTGCATTAAAGGGATACACAATAGTGTTGAAGAATCATTTTATGTATAATTTACTTCAGAATGTAAGATGAACATTAATTATGCTCGAATCATACTACCCAATCGCTCGGAGCGATTTGCCGCTGACGCCCCTTATTTGGTAAATAGCACTCTTTATAAGGAGCGTAAGCGACAAATCGCGTGACGCGATTATCGAGTATGTCATGGCTTTAATGGTCATTGTTGCTGTTACCACTCACACAATCATAAAGGTGGCACAAAATGTCACACATGGCTTTGAAACACATTGAATGACTTTCTACCCTCAAGGTCAAAAGGTCAATTAACCACCCACGTTGGCAAGGATGTCCCCTTATATGTACCCAACAAAGAATATTTTGGTACATATGCTTCCCAACCATTAGTGTGAAATTCTTGTCTTAGCCCTGGACCAGAAATTGTGAATCTACATTTTGTTGTACAAATAGGGCTGAATCCTTACACGTACAAATAGGGCTGAATCCTTACATGTGTAAGTTCATACATGTAATACAATGATTTGTGTGTGATTACTGTCACTAGTGTCAGAACTGTGTGCTATCTGAACCAGCCACCTCCAAATGCATCTGGGTGAATGGGTCTGGAGTGATTGCGGTATAAAGGGTGTGTTTATAGCTGTGAAGATTAAACGTCTTTTGATGATTAGCTGTGAGTCTTTACACAGACATTTTCACTGCGTAATCACACACAAATCAATGATATCCTAGTGCAACTTTGCTGTTGTTATGAGCGGCAGTCTTGTTTATTGCCACACTTTTCTGTCTTTGCCAATGTGTAAGCGGAGTCTCTGGTGGTCCAAGGTTAAGACATTTTCCACCTGATTGACACCTAACCATACTAACTGACACGATAGTGAACTAAAAAACAACTCCACAGTTACCCTATAATACGGCGAGAAATATCCAATGGACGCACGTCACAATGATGAGGTTGGCCGCGAGGTCAACATCACCCCCAAACAACTGTACAACGGACATCCGTGGTGCGCAAAACGTAGGCTCGATCTCACGGCTCGGATTGGTTAGCGGCATTTTGTGAGTTTATAAGCATGCGCAATAAGCTGATCGAAGTGCGCTTGCAATGTCGGACTGTGGCCAGGAGAATATGTGCCGTAGGTCCATTACAAGATAAGGTCTAAACAACTGTCAAATCCCCACCTCGAGTACTTACCGCGTCTGTGCTTTCGTCGTACACTTGATCGGAGAGACTTTCTGGTGCCATCCATTTGACTGGCACCCTAGCCGTTAGATCACCGCTCCTGTAATATTCTGATTCGTGGATGTCTCGCGAGAGCCCAAAATCGGCAATCTTGAGCTTTAGAGCGCCATCAATCCTGAACATATAGAATAAAGATAGGTTGGTTAAAGTAGATTTAAATGGAATTAACACCTTACTTATATTTCATATTGTCCCTTAAACAACTGTACTTATATCACGACTGGATGGTCGTTGCGGAGTCCAGAAATCGAATTCAGACGCTACATACCTCCCCATACCTCCACGTGTGAAGCATTCAGGCAAAATATATATTGACCCGACGAGCATTTTTACAATTTGAGATTTTGAAAATAATGTGCGTTTCTGTTGTGCGTTTCTGTTTTTATAAAAAAGAAAGTTTTACTTTTGTTTAAATGTTTGACATTTTTTTCTCGAAAAAAACCCCCCTGAAAAAACCCCGACGTTTTCGTCGCCTTAAAATGTTTAGGTTTTTTGCACTTAACATTTTCCACGCGGCTATAAGTTTTACTATATTACAATACAAAACAGATTTTTCAGAAACCTTTCCCAATTGCAAGGCCTATCTCAAAGATAACTGACCAATACTAGGCATGTTTGTACTTATTTCAATACATTTCTCTTGGTGATTCCAAATATGGCAATGAATACAATAATTGTGTGACATTTTTGAAACATTTTGTAAAGTTTCGGAATGTTGTCTGCAGAGGCCTGACGCGTTAAAACACATTTACTTCGAATAAATAGAGACCATACTATAAACAGTCATTTGGTATTTCAGAATTGCTATAGTTAACCTCTTTTTTATTTTACAGACTATCCAGAATAATCTCACATGCAGTTTCTGGCCGCAAGGTCTCGGTGCACAAACTTCCGTCCAGCCAAATAGGTCATTCCATTGGCACCGTCCAGTGAAAAGTTCAACAGTTGATCCGTCGTTACTGCCTAATAAATGCAACGAAACGATTTGAACTGATCATGAAGAAATACTACTCGAAAAACCGAAGGTTCAGATTTGTTAATCCTTTTCATTCTATTTCTTAGTAATTCCATTTCCGCTCATATCACTTTTATTACGTGTAAGTTCCCTTATAGAGAAGAGGAAATTTTACCTGCGATTGGAGCCAAATTCCTGGTTATAAATTTGTTTCTACTCGATAATGAATAGATGCCCTGGACTTTAAAGTAATAAAATAAACTTAACACGGAAATACTTTGTATGCCAATTTATATATATTATTTCTTACCAAGTCTTCATCCTTCAGGAGAAATGATTTGAGATCCCCGTGCTCCATAAAGGGCAACACAACCAAAGGGCTACCAGATGGGTCAAAGGTCAAACCGAGTAATCCTAAGACATTGGGATGATCGAAATGTTTCATGATCATCGCCTCCCTCAGGAACTTCACAGCGAAATCTGCATCCGTGTTATCTAAATTTAAAAAAATGTATCGTACTTTGTCAAAAGACAAAGGATTTTTGTTTAGTAAAGCATCCCTTCCCGACTAGCATCAAAGCAGGACGTTCCCGACCACCAGACACCACATTTGAGCTTTTAACATGTTTAAAAGTGTGCGTGACGCGTGAGTGACTCGTCCATAGATGCTCTGGATCCAAGTCATGTGATCCTAAAATACCTCTATACGCCATCTGGAATTTCTGGTTAATGGTTCCAACATTCGATAGGAAGGTTCATTATACTGTTCCAACATCATTTAAAATGTGCTATACCTAATTCGTTACAAGTGATAATAAAAGTTAAAAACGCATACTCATATTTACCCTTTATTGTTTTGACGGCCACATGTTTGGTCTTATCTTCCACTGTATATGCGGCCATAAACACCTTTCCGAACTCACCTGAGAAAGTCATTGGAAAAATATTCAAATGAATTACCAAGTCCTGGACGAGGGCATAACCTGCAGGAGTAGCCATTGCATTTTAGATAATAATTAGTTATCCCCTGTTTGTTCATGCAATACGACAAAATATCTATGGTTTTATCCAATATCACATGAGGCGATAGCCGAATGTGATATTGGAAACAAACACTAGATATTTTCCGTATTGCATGAGAACAAACAGGGGGTAACAAATTTATCATTTAGCAGACATGAATGCATTTTAAAAAGTAAATGAGGAATAATTAAACTTAAATATCTCGAAACACTAATCACTTGGAACAACTAAAAACATTGTTGTCAATTCACCCCTACCCTAATTCACCACACTGCCTCATCACCCCAATATATCTAGCACTTAGATAACTTGGAACCTTAAACACTTGGAACCACCAAAATGACATTGGGAACCACCTAATATAAATATTTTTGCTCGCCGTCATTCAACACACCGCTCATTGAACCCCAACATACATTGAGCACAACTTAAACAGCTTGGAACCCAAAACACTGGGAACCACAGAAATTATACCGGGAACCAACAAAAAGACAGACCAACCCCACTTCCCCTATCACCTCAGCCCGAAACCCACATCCATAATCCAACACCACCACCCTTTCCACGTCTAACCCCTAAAATGATAATGGATCAATCCAAACCTTGATGTAACCAATCAGAGCTGTGATAAAATTGCTAGACTAATACGGGCTCATATCAGTCATCAGATACAGAATACGGGAAAATATTCATTGGGACATTAACCAATCGCATTTCAGCATTCATGTCTACTAAATGATAATAACGTAATATTGATCGAACCATACTATCGATACAGAGTATTATTTAATGTTTCGAGCTTTAAAACACCCTTGTAGATGGTTGGGGGTGTAGTTTTCTGTGAGATCACAAATTCTTGTTGTGTATGGATATCATACTCATATTGCATCGCGTGCAACATGTTGTCATCCAGTATGTAAACCTCGCCCAAAGTGTTTGCATCACCTTGAAAACCGCGTTTATGTATATCCAAATGTCTACTTCTTCTTGGAAATTCCTAGACTGTTCTTTAGAAAAAACCACCCTGTAGGACACACTTTACCGAATATCCATTCAAGAAATTGAGTACAGATCTTTAGTAATAATATCAGCTATAGTATCTTTTGAGTGCCATTAACGGAGGTAACGTGTGTTCGACGTTTTGGAAATTTGGTGTACGTTCGTGACATATTTGGCATACGTTGTATTCGTCAGGGGTTCGCAGAGGTACGCTAGGGTTTATAGAAATGTTTGAGAATGTCCAACATTTTGAGCGGGTGACAACGTAGTGATCAATACGCTATGTATACGTTGAGCAGTCGCTGCGTAAACGTTTCGCACGTAAGTTGGGTGTAGGTGGATTATCCGTCAACTGGTCGGCCATATACGGCGCTTAATAAAGGCCCTGTCACACCATAGCGTATGGCCTGAACGTGGCCTGAACGTATGCCGACGTATTCAAAAAATAGCTCGAAAATTGTCAGAGTCCGAGAACGTCCAAGAACGTCCAACTTCCCAATGAATTGCGTCAACATCGGTGATGGAATGGACGTATCCATAGCGTATTAAACGCATACATAGCGTATGACTAACGTATTGATAGCGTATCACTAACTTATAACAAACTTATCACAGCGTATCACAGCGTATGCGATCGGCGAGCGTATGACCAACGTATTCGTAGCGTATGTCTGCCGTGCTCGACGTATCTTCAGCGTATCCTCGGCGTACAACGAACACGTGACTTATGCCGTTGCAGAACTTGAGTTTCGTACACGGCGGGACAAGTGTTGCCAGTTCAAGTAAACGCAGCCTAGATGATAACTATTAAAATATCTAGAAGGGTAAATATATATGTCCAACCTATAACTTAAGACGATTAACGTACCTCTAACGTATGTCAGCGTATGTCTAACGTATGTCAGCGTTTGTAAACGTATGTCTAGCGTACCACGAACCTATCGGGAACTTATGCAGAACGTAAGTTAGCACACGTTGAGTACGTCGAGAAATTTTGAACATGCTCAATAATTTTTCGCGGGCTCGACGTGTTCCAAATTTTCACAACGTATCACAGCGTGCTCTTAACGTATACGACGTATCCCAAACTCACCCCTAACTTGTATCAGCGTACATTCACGTACGCCAACGTACGCCAACGTACGCCAACGTATTTTTCGCATACGTTGTTATACGTTCAGGCGATACGCCATGGTGTGACAGGGCTACCGTACAGCTAGCGCGCATTCGGCGTTTTGGGAACTTATGGAGGGTTTGAGTATATAAATGGGTCCCTTGAGTATCTCATCCTCACTTCTTCATGGTCTGTCTTGGCCTTCTTGCTTTTTCCTCCTCCTCGGCCTCGGCCCCTGGTTGCTTGCTTCTTCTTGGGAGGCATGTTAACTGCTTGATGACATCGGCGGGAATGATGTAATGTGAGATCGGCGCGGTATTTATACGTGCTACAGCGGCATAATAAGCCACGTGTTCGTTGTACGTCGAGGATACGCTGACGATACGTCGAACACGGCAGACATACGCTACGAATACGTTAAGTATACGTACCCCTAACTTATATCAGCGTACGCCAACGTACATCAACGTATTTTTCGATATTTCGCATACGTTGGCATACGTTCAGGCGATACGCCATGGTGTGACAGGGCCTTATACGTGACTTATGCCGCTGCAGAAATTGAGTTTCGTACACGGCGGGACAAGTGTTGCCAGTTCAAGTAAACACAGCCTAGATGAGAACTATTAAAATATCTAGAAGGATAATTCTATAGGTCCAACCTATAACTTACGAGTAACGTACCTCTAACGTATGTCAGCGTATGTCAACGTATGTCTAACGTATGTCAGCGTATGTAAACGTATGTCTAACGTACCACGAACCTATCGGGAACTTATGCAGAACGTATTACGCACACGTTGAGTACGTCGAGAAATTTTGAACATGCTCAATAAATTTGCGCGGGCTCGACGTGTACCAAATGCTCACAGCGTATCACAGCGTGCTCTTAACGTAAACGACGTATCCCCAACTTACCCCTAACTTATATCAGCGTACACCAACGTACACCAACGTATTTTTCGATATTTCGCATACGTTGGCATACGTTCAGGCGATACGCCATGGTGTGACAGTGTGACATTGATCACTTGTCACCCGCTCAAAAATGTTCATAAATCCCAGCCCGCGAACCTCTAAGTGAACCGCTATAACGAATGCAACGTATGCCAAATATGAGCTAATAATGATGTCACGAACGAAATACAACTTACAAGAACGTACACCAACCAACATTTCCAAAACGTCGGGCACACGTTGGCTGACTGGGCCACAAGCCGTACATTGATATGATTCCTGTAACTAAATGTACCGTAGTACTAGGCTACGTAATAGGGAGCTTTCGATTTGAACGATGGACGCTTAAGATGACACCTCGAGTCAGGTGCGCATGCGTCGACTTAGCAATCCGTCGGTCGTCCAATTTCTAGGACCTGTCTTCGGCTGATTATTAGGGAGCTTTCGTTTTGCACGACGGATGAATCTAGGACGGTTGAATGACACTTTGAGTCATGTGCGAATGCGTCAATTTTGTCATCCGTTGGTCCTCTAAATGCTACAACGCGTAAATGGACTAACAACCGTCGTGGGGACGACGGTAACGTTTTGTGTTTTACCGTCGTGCAAGCATCCGTCGCGCAAATCGAAAGCTTAAGATCACAGGTCCAAGAAATTGGACGACTGACGGATTGCTAAGTCGACGCATGCGCACATGACTCGAAGTGTCATCTTGGCGTAGAAGCTTCCGTCGTCCAAATCGAAAGCTTCCTAATATCGTGGTTGACGGATTGGTTTACGAATCTATTATAAAATGAAAGTAAATAATGTCTAACCTTTTCCTAAGGTTTTGCCCAACGTCAATTGATTATAATGGATTCGTAAATCATCCACATTTATGGTTATATCATTGGTAAGCTGAACCGTTGTCGGGCCACCATTCATGCCATTAGCGTGTGCCTCCGTCGCATTCCGGTCTACGGCTGTAGAATATCATTTATCATAAGAAATCATCTATACATAATAATATTAATAGATTTATAGTGAAGATGGTCAATCAAAACTACTAAAGGTTCAGTCACACAGCCAATTATTTGCTAGAAAACCACTTCCAGACTGCTCAAGACTGGTCACGATTGGCAATTATTCGAAAATCGTGAGCAATTTTCTTTTTTCATGTGAAGTTTCGGCAAGGTCTGGGACTGTCCAGTGCACTCTTCTGCAGTCTTGTGTGGTCGGGAGCACGTGGAAAATTTGACAAAACCGCCACGATTTTTTCTCGCAGCCTAAAAAAATCGTGGCGGGTTTTTTAATCGGGAAGATCGGCATGGACACATGAGCGGTTTGGAAGCGGTAGCCGATGAGTTGGCGCGCATCATGAGTGGGTTTGTGTAGTTGGAAAGTGGTCGGCAATGAGTCTGCTCCAAGCGGGAGAGAAGATGCAAGCCAACTTGACGTGTTAAAATCGGCGACTACAGAAAATTAGTCGCCGACTTGTAGCCAACTGCTCATGTAAAAAAGAAGATTATGTCTTGACAGCAACATGTCAAAACTTGTGCATTCGTGTTAAGGTCGGCGATTGATCAGGGACTGAACAAGTGGCGTCGCCGATTAAACATGCTTGATCTGGTTGATTTCATGATGCTGTCGCCTACTGGTAGGCGATTCAGCATCTCTTATCTTGTTGAAGGCAGGGGAGATCGTATACTAATCAGCCCTGCTCATCCCTGGTCGAGATCCAAAATGTAAATTGTGCAAATTTGAACAAGATTTCAGCCGATTTTGAAAAAATGGTGGTCTTGTGTAGTGGGAAGAGGTTGGGTCGGGAGCTGTCTTCTGTGTGACTGAACCTTTAAAGGTTACAGCTTTGTTACGATAGATTCGGGTTTGCCAACACTATGTAGACAACAACTGAGTGATCATGACAAGTGGCAGCCATATTCTTTTTTAGTTGCAACCGGCGAATTTTATCTTGAGGAAACCCAAACAGAATATAGCATTTACCCATATCCAAGCGATATGATATAAATGCATGAACCAATTGTTCAGTCGCTTGTTGGGTGAGATAATCAAATACAGCATGCGTGACCAAACTATCTGGTAAAAAGAGTTGTTTTGAGATCGGATGCTACGCTCGTAACGTGTTAACATGGTCAAGGGGTCTAAAATCTGTCTATTTTCAGAAAAAGGGTACTTTTTTCATAATCCTATCGATATCTTACGTTTTTAGGGGGCCTAGTGGGGGAGTAAAACACGCAAAACCCTCATGTTATGGAGAATCTTTTGTCACGCATGTTGCCGCATGATATTTGACACCAGACGTAGACCATCAGACAAGGAATTGCCATCATCCGTGGCCATCGTGGTCATGGTTTACAACATACGGTATAAGAAAGAACTAACCTGATTTCAGAAGACGAATACTTTCAAGCAGTGTATCGTGAGCATCTGCAATCTGTTTCTTGTCGCGTTTGTGTTGCCGGCGGAAGAAAACATACATCATCGCGATTGCTATCAGAAGAAGGACTATCGCAGTAACCAATCCGCCGACGAGCTGCCAGATGGGTCTTGGTACTGGAACTGGCGCGTATACAATAAAACCAATGTTATCAAACCGCAATTTCCCTTGCTCTATCTGAAAAAAGAATTAATTATAATTATATTTTAGGCGTCACTGTATACACTGAAATCCTATTGTCTTCACTTTCATATAATTTCATTCACATGGTCTCTACGAGGATGCTAGACTTAACCCAACACTTTTAATCCTGATATAGTCTAATTGCAATACACGATAATCGATAATACTATTGCATTGCCAAATAGTACTATATGGACAATAAAAGTTCTGTTGCATGTATAAGTAGGCTTTCAGGAATCGAACGATGAAATCTAATAAATATCACATGCCATCAATTTGACGAATTTGTTCTATGAATATGTACTATGAATCAGTATGGCTTAATGAACAAAAAAGGTGTTGCAAAATAATTATTTATCAACAAACATGATATGAAAACTTCAGTTTCCTCGATCATGAAAATCAACATCTCACTTACCACTACATCACGACGTCTCGTATCGTTGACATTGGGTGCGGTACCATTTGTGTCAATGGCGGCCGGTATTTCTGTTGGTATGTAACACGTGATATTATCCCGTCCAAGAACAATAAATGTGCAGGTTTCATTGCCAATGTACACCGTTATATCAGAAACTGTACTGGCCAAGTTCAATCGTTCTCCCTGTATATCAATATAAGATTTAATGGTCTTTGTTAAAAAGAGAGAATTATCTGATGAGATTAAGTGAATTTGCACATCATGCATCAAATCATCGTTAAGACATTTCATATTTTGCAATCTATTTCAACTAGTAAATTCATTCCGTTATAAATACACGTCCTGGACTGGGGCAATAATAATAATAACACACACTTATAGAGCGCTTTACTTTAGTGAGATCTAAACTCAAAGCGCTGTACAACATATAAATATAAGATTAAAGCAAAAATAAAACAATGATCATAAAACTACAGAGATAAACATACACAGAGTCAAATGCATATTTAAACAAGAGATATGAATGTGTATGGCATCATGCATTATGAAATGAAAGATCATGAACAAATACACATAATTAGATTTCCAAGTTAAATAAGTAGGTCTTAAGTCGCGACTTGAACTCCTGAACTGAACCTGCCTGGCGTATGTCCATTGGGAGAGTGTTCCATAATTTAGGGCCCGCGATGGAGAAAGCTCTATCACCGAAAGACTTCATTTGGCTTTTTGGAACAACAAGAAACTCACGGGAGCCAGAGCGAAGGTTAGCCGTGGGAATATAAGGTTTCAGCAATTCAGACACATAACTTGGACCAGCATTGTTAAGTGATTTATACACAATGAGCAGGAGCTTGAACACGATTCTTTTCTTAATAGGAAGCCAGTGGAGATTTCTGATGACGTGACTTATATGGTCACGTTTCTTTGTGCCTGTAACTAATCTTGCCGCTGAGTTTTGAACACGTTGTAATTTAGAGATAAGTTTATCAGGAAGTCCGTACAAAAGGCAGTTACAGTAATCTAATCTGGATGAGACAAACGCGTGCACAAGTTTCTCCGTTGACGCTCGATCAAGGTACTTTCTGATCTGTCCAATGGCGCGTAAAGCAAACGAGGCTGATTGACACAGTTTATTCACATGTGCAGTCATTGACAGATGTTGGTCAAAGATGACTCCAAGGTTTCGTGCAGCATCTGACGGAAATATGGGACTATTACCGATAGTTACAGGGTTGATGGGCACAGTTGGCGTGAAACGAGAGGTAATATGTATAACCTCAGTCTTACTGTCGTTCAGCTTTAACTTATTTGCAGTTATCCATCCTTTGACATCAGCGATGCAGCGCTCCAGACGAGAAATTGCTTCCTCTCTTTCATCAGGATGAAAAGTAACATACAATTGTGTGTCGTCCGCGTAAGATAGTACATCGATGTCATGGCTAGAAATTACGTCCTCAACTGGAGCACTGTACATGGTAAATTTGGAGGGACCAATCACAGACCCTTGGGGTACACCATATATCAATTTATGCGTTCGTGAAAGATTGGATCCAACTGCAACAGACTGCACTCGATTAGAGAGATAGGATTTAAACCACTTTAATGCAGTACCATCATCACCATATCTAGTTTGCATCCGTTCAAGAAGCATTTTGTGGTCTATCGTATCAAATGCAGCCGATAAATCCAACAGAACAAGAACAGCGTCTTTCTTATTATCCAATGCGCAAAGCAGATCATTTTGAAGGCGCAGAAGAGCTGTTTCTGTGCTGCAGTTGGGTCGGTAGGCAGACTGGTGGGGTGCATACATTTTGTTTGCAGCAAGGTGTTCCTGTAGTTGGTTGCATACTACGCATTCATTCAGCTTGGAGATAAAACTAAGATTAGATACAGGCCTGTAGTTGGATAACACCTCAGGATCTAGACTAGCTTTCTTTATTAAAGGAATTACATAGGCAATGACACCGGTCTCCTTGAATCCACAATTTCTAGGGCAAAGAGGGGCAACACCAGTCAACAGGGAATACTGCAGCAATGACCTTGGCCTTATCATAAGCTTATCCATAAGTTTATGGTGTTGCCATTAGCCATGTGATGTGATGATCCTGGCTCAATCACAGCCAAACTGGAAGTTAGTCAAGGGGAAGGCACGACAATGACAATCTTGCTGAAAGATCGCCGATTGATGGAGAAGTCTTTTGTCACCGCCTTTTCTATGTGTTCTAGTGCAGTCGGTGGATGATGATCCCGGGGGAGCAAGGTTAAGTCGATACAGCAATCATGGTAGGGCCTACCAGTCCAAAGATCACAGCCATAAGGAAGGTCTTTATACCAATATGAATGTAATCAAAGGTAGCCGAATGAAAAAATGGTTAAAACAAGTTTGTAGTAACAACATTTATACAGCAGACGACATTCCAAAAGTTCACAAAATAATTCAAAAATGTCAACATTATTGAATTTCATTATCATATTTGGAATCATTATGAGAAATGCATTGAAATAAGTACAAACATGCCTAGTGTAGGTTTAGTATTCCGTGAGATAGACTTTGAAAGTTGGGAAAGGTTTCTGATAAATCTCTTTTGTATATGGTAAAACTAATAGCCGCCTGGAAAGTGTTAAGTCACAGTAGGCCTATTACCTTTATAAGTATTCTGCTTCCTCCGATCACCCCACCAGTTGCATTTCCCAATGGCAAGTAATTCGGATCATCGAAATACTCAAAGGTTATGTCGTTGAGTTCAGACCATCTCACAAGATCACTGACACCATCCATCCTGAATCCAAGCACTCCATCAAGAGGATCATCTTCGACCGTCTCACGTCGTCTACGTTTCTTTCTTGAAGGGATTACAACCGTCGGCGATGGGCACGACATGATGGTTATACTCCCAGGATGTAGTTCACAGTTCTAAATTCATGTAGAGTATAATAGTATATACTCATGAGGGGATTAGTCAAAACTATCTCGATGGGAACTTGAAATTAAAGGCCGACGAAGGAAAACAGTATAAGGTAGGTGTGGGTAATACGGGACCTTTAAGACATTTGCATAATTAAAACACAAAATAACTGACTGAAATTTAAGCAAAGTTTGTTATTTGTAATCTACATTTTATAAACCTTTATTGTAATAAAAAACAGAGTCATTCTATGTTTGGTTTGGCTGTTATTATCAAATACTGACGTCATCATAAATGTCCCATCTTACCTACACGTGAAGGTAATATGGGCCATTGTTTTGAGGACATTGTTTTGGTATGAAAAGTTATTTGACATATTTATTTAAAGAGTAACTGTTAAAAATTCATAAATATTGGTCCAGTAATCCATTTAAGAGATAATAATGCATGAAGTACATTGGTACAAAAAAGGTACATTGCTACAAAAAAAGAAAAAAAAAGTAGGGTAGGTGTGGGTAATACGGGACCTTTAAGACATTTACATACCGTCATGCTGGCTGTCCCATATTAACTTCTCCCATTGTGAACCCACGGCTCCCATTCAATGCATTATAACACCAATGTACACTGTACTAGCGAAGCACACACACAATACATGTTGGACCAACACCTGAAACATGCTTAATAATGCAAGAATTCAGGTCACGCCACCTTTCCTTTTCTTTGCCATCATATTCTATGAAAACACTATTTTTATATTAGACCAAAAATATGGGTGCATTTTTCATTACCTTGACAGGTTGTGGTGATTTTCTGGCTGGTAATTCTCCCGGTAGCTTTGATATTAGTCATGAAATTCACTAAGGGTTTGATCTATCTATAGAGGGCGCTATTTAAAGTGCTATTAATGCCAGACGGCTGTAGATGAGATTTCAGTGATGCGGTCCCGTATTACCCACACCTACCCTAGGCCTATGATCTTAAGATCGACGAGAGGACAACTTGATTATTTATCGAATAGCTGGTTTCATTTTAACCAAGATTGTTCTGATCTGGGGATTAGCAAAAAGTGTTGCCCGGTGAATATAAGTCTGATTGGTACACAAAATTGTCTATGTTAGTAGTCATGTTTGGACACCGTTGGAGTACATACAGCGAATACTAGGTAATGCTTATAGCTGGACCTTTAACGTTGGTCCTTAACGGCTAAAATGGCCACCAAAAAGCACAAAATAAACGGATTTATCGAATTTGGTATATAAAACACCTTATTCATGCGTTCCTGAACAACACTGTCATTTCAACGTACGGTATAATGCTCAGCAATATATTAAATTGTAAACTTTTCATTAACAACACGGGTGCACAATTTTGTGCTGAGAATAAGTCTGTATTACCTCCGCGAATATAGTCCCAGTAATGTTGATGATCACTTGAGGAGTGCGAACCACATCTAAGTTTTGTCCTCTCACCGTTAAGTTCCGTCCTCCACTAGAAGAATTAAAGAACAATAATTGTAAGACATTAAATACGTGTTTGTTTTTCTTTAAGTTGGTCGTTCCAATGAAAATCCCTTGGGTTTAACAAATGGCATAGATAGGATTTGGATGTAGGGAATTGATTCTTTTTAAATGACCCCAACAGAATACTTATACTTAATCCAAATGAATCACCCACAATACCGTATGTATTATATACATTTGTATTTAAGATTAATTAATTAATTAATTGTCGTGGTGGGGTGGGATTTTGTTGTGATGGTTTGTTTTCATTCTATGCTAGTGATACACACTTACGCTTTAAACGCGGATATTGGAGACACATCTTGAACAGTGGGGTCATCTCGGTAGCTGAAAGTCTCTAACGATTTTACAGATCGGTTGTTGCCCGATGAATAATCGACGAATCGTACGCTTATCGGAAACACGTTACCTTCTTTGGATTCAGCCGTAAAACACACAGCTTCGTCTGACGTGGATAAAGACCTTATGATAGTAATAGAAAGTAATATATTATTGATTTCATGTTGGCTAGATCATTGATGTTAACAATATTATGTGATCTTTTTCATTTTTTTATTTCTAGAATAATAAAGTTTGACTTTAAATCAGGAATGCCTTTCTTGTACTTTCTTGACCGTATTTTCCGCAAAAACAATCACAGAACTTTACCGATTCATTGTCAAAACATTTATTTTCTTCGATTTTCATCGTTTTCATGGTTATTGTATTCAATTGTGTATAGTTGTGATCGTAGCAGGAAACACTGTAAACGGCGTTAATAACACTGTGTCAAATCATGGGATTCTATTTACGAACGAGAAAACCCACTCAGAAAAGTAAACTGTCGGATTTTCCAAATTTGATTTTGAAGTAAATGCGAAACGTATTGCTCTGTAACTCGCCAGATATTATAGTTTCATGTTTATAAATGTAATTTGACAAACAAAATTGCAAGCGGGAGAAATCATATGCTGTATCACAATACACAGAATGACAGAATAGTGTTAGTCTCGCTTAGATATATTTCATCATTCTTTATTCAATCATTAAAAATACAGTAAAATTGATAAAAAGAACGTACATAAAACACAGGACACGATATTGGCCCGTCAATGACCAGCACTGACCGACCAACATACAGGCAAGGAAAGACAGGACAGGACAAGACAATACAAACATCACCATTATAAATAATTTAAGATTTGAATCAGGTATATGGCGGAGACCCAAAGCCATTGCGCACTGCGTGAAAGTTCTCATTAGGTTACAAGGCCCGCTTAGCAGCGCTATAAATTGATGCCCTAAAAACCGGCACCAAATTTAAATATTCGCCTTCCACCCACAAGCTGGTTGCTACATATGACATAATTCTCGTGTGCAACCAACCGGCTGTATTGAGTAGTTTAAAGGCATGAGCGTAGATGTAATTTGCAACATAATGGAAACTTACCCATGCAGTTAGCCACGAATTTAAATATATGCACTGGGTAATCCTCTTGTAGTATTGATAACAATAGGTTTACCAGAGCGAATTAATAGCGCTTCTAAGCGGGCAATTTATGTCATGTGGGTCATACTTTTAGACATGGGGCTGTGTCCCATTGGGGCTCGTTTCGAGCATTCCAGATCGTGTAACTGCCCAGCAATGAGATTTTACTAATCTCTTTAATGACAGGATTGGGAAGTTTTGACCCGACAAACCTAAACGCAGGAATATATTTATTTATGTCTTTTAAGCTAGAAAAGAATTGCAAGAATGCGTTGAAAAGAACAAACAAGAGATTAACTGATGTGTGTGTGTGTGACTTAATCATGTTTCTTCTTGCTTCGTGCATTTTAAAAGCTTTACTTTCATACTGAGAGGATTGGACCAAGCCGATTTTGCTTCCTCATGTTTGCTGAAGCATATCTCCGGTTCTAAATATCCAATTGGAACGCAATAAAATGCAAATGAAAGCTTATTTACTCAGCTTTCACAATACATCAAGATTAGACCCGTGTGCTTCTGTCCTTTTAAGATATCTTATGTGCCTGGAATGTTAACATTTATTTGGGACACCCTGTATCAGCTTGGAGTGTTTGATACCGCTCAATTTAACGTTTTTGAGCCTTTGCGATATTGGTTTCAAACGGAACAGTAAGCTCGAATATATGAACAGATTTGTCATTTTCATTAATAAGCACTTATTGCACTTGTATATCCCGAATAGTTTACATGTATCTCACAATTTTACCCGAACGCATACCCGAAATTTAACCCGAACGCATACTCTTTGTAGTCTAGAAACCACAATGAGCGATATATACGTTGTACTTGGATGAGGTATACGATGTCGACAAACAAGTCAACATTAGCAGGCCGTAGAAACTTGCCACTTATGCAAATTATATCCAGCAGATTCCATACAAGAAGATGAAGGATTTTAATACTCACCGGATCAACTCACAAGGTGCATTTCCTATACGGAATTCTATGTAGCTTCTCAGCAGTTCGGCACCCATAATCGTCACCTTGGTCCCTCCAGCTTTGGGACCAAACATTGGACTAAAGGAGGTGATTGTTGCATCCTGTAGGATGAAGAAGTCTTACATTAGTTTTCAATGGCATGTTACGCCAATGCATTTTTTTTATGGCCTTATGGTGGTTGTATCACTAGTCCCTACACATTACAGAGGTTTTTATTTACGGTTTACATACTCCACAGTGCTCTAACACTTTACGCTTGCACACATTCATGCACACTAGTGCTCAGAACCCAACTAAAACAACGCCTTTTCCTGTAAATTCGATCAATCTACGCTGGGGGAGGGGGGGGGGCGAACACTGGAGCCAACGCTTTAGTATCAAGTCAACTTGGTAGCGTTGCCGCTGTGCATCAGCAAACGGAAAATGTGCCTGACTGTCAGTGACGTCACATACACATTCTCGCGCTCCCAGTCATAAGAAGTAGGCCTAAGCTCGTTATTGGCGTAAACACGTAAACACAACTATACATGTATGTTTGCTGATGGAATGAAATTGTGCATAGATAAGTTTTAACAGTAGGCCTACGCAAGTTGTGCATAGAGTTGATAACTTTGTGCTTAACATGCTTTAAGTAGACACTACGGCGTTTTGGGAGCTTTTTCGTCGTCCCCGAAATACCAGAGGCGTGAACATCGTGAAAGCGTTTGGTCAGGCGTTGACCAATGCTAGCGTTCAGCTTTGATCACCGCTGAGCGGCAGAGAGTTCGTACATTTTGTGACGAGCGCGTAGCGCTACCGATCTGCGTTCGAGCGGTATGGAGAGTATGTTCAGCGCTTTAGTTTCATAGAGTTATACGACACACAGTGTGACCTTGTAGATATGATGTGCCCAAAGTACGTACAGTTTAGGAGGACATAATGCTCTATTCGATTCCCTTTCATGACCTTTAAACCGAATGTAAAAATTCAAGAAACAACAAATTCGTTCCAATACTAATTTCTGCATTGAAATGAAATGTGTATTGATCAAAATATCATACCTCTTGAGGAGCGGTAGTTGGAGAGTTGCTCGTTATCCCAATGGTAGATCCGGTGCTAGATACCTAAATAATGAACATACTCTTATGTATATATAATGAATGTCTTGAAATGTCTTGACATGAAGCAGCAAAAGGTATGGGAGCTTCTTCTCCTTCAGAGCGTAACTAGAGGGGGGCAGAAGGGATTCCCCCTGGCAGAAGGTTATGCCCCACCCATCCCGATCACAGGTCCGTTCGCCCCCCCCCCCCCCACCCCCCACCCACCAAATTAAAGACCCTAGTTACGCTAATGTTCTCCTTCCTTACATCCTGATCAAGTCAGAGCCATTTAGGAGGAAAGCTCGATCAATAGCGTATAACTCGTCTGTACCTATTTCTGTCCACACGGACCCATGTAGATTTATCAAATTTTTAGCGCGGCGGATCTAGTTTTTAAATATATTATGGCACGGACTGACGGGAAACCCAGACCACGGAGGGACAATCAAGTATAGATTCAAAGTACCCGCCATAATTAATCATTTCTGCATTGAAAAGAAATAAGAATTGATCAAAACATCATACCTCTTGAGGAGCGGTAGTTGGAGAGTTGCTCGTTATCCCAATGGTAGGTCCCGTGCTGAATACCTGAATATTGATAATACTCTTTTATGTATACAATGAATGTCTTGAAATTGTAAATTATTCCTATCTTGAGTATATGGTCAGGTTTTTTAAGTTGGGCACCCAAAAAAGGTGGAATATGCACATTTTCGGTAACATTTGACATTGGTTTTCTAAATAAAGTACTGTTATATGCATAGCAGATATGCAAATTTGGGCTTATATGAAAGCCCAATTATCCCTCTATCAGTATCAAGAAAAATAATATCAAATATGCATACCAATTAATTACTACAGCTAATTAAACACAATTAGTCAGGGGTGGAAGGGGTGGTTGTTGCGGGGGTGGTTGTTGCGTGTGTGTATTTCCAATGGAGATAGCATTTGTAAACGATTCTAAAAGATTCAAATGCTTGTATCTCTGGTTTAGTTAAACATGGAATTGCAAGTTTGGTCTTATTTTACAGAGAATTTAATGCTCTAATCATACAAATTAGATAAAACATTTAAATGAAGCTTAATCAATTTATGTAACTCGTTAAACATAATTAGTCGGCATGGTGGAGGTGGGGATGATAAGGTTGCAAATGATATTCAAATGAGCTTTTAGTAGAAATTGCATAGAGAACCCACATTTTCTGTAAAAATAGTCATGATGTTCAAGTTTACAGTCACTATCATGTCTGTATTTAGTGTAAAAAGACACTTTTTAATGAAATAAACACTAATTAATTAAAAACTAATTAAATCTTATAAACGGATGTGATTAGGGTAATCCCGGATAGGCACATTGACCTATAATGGGGTTTTGCATTTCAAAATGTATGATTTATGAATTTCATAAAGTTGATAAGGGTTTCATCTTCAACCTCAGTTAAATTGTCCATTACACTGTACAATCAATCAATCTAATATAGTGTTACAATGAAATGAATCAGTGCATGTTAAACCTATGACGATTACATTTTGTACCACCCTGTATACTAGCCTGCTGTGTAACAGTTCAAACTAAATATTATTTAGCCTTTTATTCCCTGGAATAAAGGTCTAACACATGCTTGAAATACAGGCCTACTTCTATAGCCTTTTCATTCTGTATACAGTCTAACCAACCAAGTCAATAACACATTGACAGTGACTTGTCTTAAATTTTGAAACACCCTGTATAATCTTTAAAAAATAACTCCTAATTTTGATGGGGTATATTTTTTTTCAAGTAGGAAATAACAATCCTTTATCAAATTTCAGATTCTGACAAGTTATTGATATGTTTTGATGTATTTTGAGCTATTTTGAATATAGCTAGCTATTTTCTATAATTAATGAGCGTAATAATTTTTACTTTTTGCACACCCTGTATAGTATTACTGTAACTAAGAAACCCCCACAAATTATACATTTTTGGAAAGGGAAAATCATATGCTTTCTCATCAATAAGTTAGATTTTAATTTCTACATACTGAGAAAAAATGTGAGTCCTTTTAAAAAGTTAAGTATTTCATGTAAATTTCTTTTGTTACACCCTATATGATTTTTTGGCCACCCTTAATATCAGGTTACAATTAGTGCCATTAAAATCCTTAGTATATCAGCTTTCCAAAAATGTATGGTTATACATACTTTAGATGAACTATGCTTGTGATACAGTTAAAAAGGTGCCAAGAGAGGTGATTTTCACCAAATTGCTAAATGTGCACCAATTGGGTCCCAACTTAAAAAATGTGACCATATATAATGATCCTCATCTTTGATCACAAAATAAGATTTCTTATGCAAGTTTTTAAAATGATTTGTAAAATTGCTGCGCGCGTTACAACTCTGGGAGTCATAGTCAGTCAACAACATACCCCTACACATTCACATAAATAAACCAGAAAAAACATTTATCACAGTCAGCCAATCAGAGCACAACTCAAACAACCAATCAGAAACAAATCCAGTCGCCCAAGCATGGAGCAGAAAATGGTACGGGAGCGTCTTCTCCTTCAGGATGAAATGACATGTATACAAAAAATAGTAGATTATCCCCCCCCCCCCCCCCCCCCCCCCCCCGCCCCTAGATCAGAAATAAGTACACTTATTACAAAATGACTTTATCAAAATGTTCCAGTACCCTACCTCTTCAGGGATCGTAGTTGGTGAGTCTGCTGATGGTGTAGTGCTTTGAACAGGTGTACATAGAGTGTCATCGTATGATTTCCATTGAGTTTCATTGTACGATATCCATTGAGTAAAGCTTTCGGATGAGCTGCATTCGTGCCAACGGGTACAGCTAGAAACAAATGATAATTTACAAGGTTGAAAAGCCAATTGCCATTTAAATACTTAATCAAAATAATGAATCCAATTAAGATTACGATATGAAGATTCATTGTTATTTCTATGACAGATCCAAGACAAGAATGTCTCTTTAGGACTCCTTGACCCCGTCACGGGTCAAGCAAAGCCACTAGAACATCAGTCGGCCTGACGATACATCCGGGATAGGATGTGAAACTGTCGCCAAACAATAAAAGTAAGTCCAGTTGACTAGATTATAGACATTCTTGATTGATTTTAACTACCTGGATGACTGACAACATTCATAAACATAAATGTCTCTTTACGTTATGTTTCTTTTTATTGCAGGAATCTTGTTCCGTCACGCTGATAGGGGACTCATATTTGATTATTTACTGTCTGTACAACCCCTCGTCTCTCTTCATGGTGTTCGTTCCTCGTCGTATATCCATATGACATATTAAAGTATCTTGGTTTGGTCTGCCTCATTATTAACCCTAACCCCTAATGGAGGAGGGGGTAGCAATAAATCTAACAGGGGAAACACGAGACAAACAAGAACAAATGGTGTATTGTGTCGCCCCCGGGAATCAAACCGGGCCCCCGCGGCCGGAGTCAAGGTGATCGTGCATCAAGTTACGGGGTCGCATTCCCCAAATTATTTTTTTCGGAGCCTATTTATGTTACTTTGCGTGATTGCGCAAATGAGATGGACTGGGGAATGGGGCCGGGGTCCACCGACGCGGTGCTTCAGTTGGATTATGTTAGATTATGTTGGATTTAGCAGGGTTAGGGTTATAGAAACATGAACAAGTGGCTCAATAATCATTTGTGTTCCTCCATACCCAACTACGTTATTTGCTTTTTGACGACCAATTCCAAAAAATGTAGGGCAACACTCGTCCTATCCCACCCAAACCCAGGAAATTACCACTTTAGAGAGCACCATATATACAACCATGACAACACACTGTTAAAGGCATATTATGAGATTTTTCCAGGGGGCGCCCTCAATTCATGATTTTTTTTTAGAAAGTATATTTTTGCAGATTTACATTTCTGATCATAAATCATAAATATATTCTGAGTTACACAGAGTGATACGATTCCTAATTACTTCAAAATCATGGTTATAGAGTGAATTTAGAGTGAAAAATAAACTGTCCTGCTAGCAGGACTCTTAACAAAATAAGGCATAGAGGGCGCCCCCTAGAAAAGATCACACATGCCTTTAAATGTCGTTCAAGGAAGTATAGCACAACAGTGCAGTTTGGTTTGTTTCGACTGCGTGAGTAGGGTTTTGTTTTGTTTTGGTTGGCTCACGGTGGTTTCGGTCAATATTGACTTTGGGTACGCATGATCGTTCCAAAATCGGGGGATTTATATATAATTTCCCAAAATTAAGGGTGTTTTTTAAAAATCTATGTCCGCGAAAAACATAGAGACAAAACGGTAGGCCTTTTATATTTTAAGGTTGTAGCCCAAAGACTTTACACTTCAGTATTTAACTATAAAAATCAATTTTACAAGTTAAACGATGAGTATTGTGTCATAAAATACTAAAATAGTCCTTGGAATTGGAAAAAAGGGAAATTTGAACCAAAAGTGTGTCCTTTGTTTTGGCGCAAAAAAGGCGACTGTTTTACTCGGAAGTGTCCTTGAAATGGTATAAAGGGGTGGTTTTTAAGACAAAATGTCCTCGTTTTATGTGTGAAAAAGGTTGAAATAAGCAACATTGTCCTTGAAACGCCGTCAAAAGGGGTATTTCAACCTCTTGAAACAATCATGTGTTATCCCTCTGAATACGAAGAGAAAACACCGGGGGTTGGCTTCATGGACAAATCATGGAGATTCGATGTCACCAGGACACCATGTTTACCTAAAAAACAAACCACGAATGACGTCCACATTTTAAAAAGAAAATTGGTTTTTAATACATCGGATAACATTTTTGTTATTGATATCTTAATGTCGTTAAACTCAATTTGAAATTTAACATTGAACATAATAGTACTTAAAGGGTGTGAAGGTAGACATATATTAGTGATTTTCAATTTTAATAGAAAACCATAGCATAGCCTACTATTACAAACATGACAAATTTTAATCTCTGGTGTGTTTAAAAAAAAAAATTCCCTTTAAAAGGGAAAACCCAGTATCAGGTAAAATCCCTTGCAATGAGGTGAAGACCATTTCGCATTCGCGGTTTTATGTTTATCGACTCACAGTTCGTAGTCCGAAAGGTTCTATAATACAAAAAAAGGTTCTATAATCTGAACGTATAGGGTTCAATAATCTGAAAAATGGTCCCAATATCATGATCATGTAATATAATCTGATTATGAAGAAAGGGTCTGCAATCCGAACATTACAGCAGGTTCTGTAGTAGGCCTACAAGTTTGAAATAGGGTTGTTTGACTTTATTCCGAATCAAAGAAAAGTGTTCTTTAGTCTGAATCTTACTATGGGTTCTTTTTAGTCGATCTGCAGAACTTATTTAAAAACTGTAGGGCCTTTCATCTCACAATGGAACCATGTTCGTGTGTTTGATGGAAATCCTTTTCAGCTTTCAGACTATAAAAATGTACAATATTCGGATTTAAGATCCTATTATTCATACTATCTATTGAGCCTTATCAGTTACGGATTAGTAAAAATATACAAAGTACAAATTTGGATTATGGAACTTATTGTATTGTCAGATTATAGAACCATCGGACTTTGACTGCCGCATGTCGCACAGTCAAAAAAAATCGCACAGCAGACACCACATTCAACAACTTATGGACAATCAGTAGAGTTTTCATCAGCTACAACAATTCCGTATTTTACCAACTTGGTGCATAATTTTGTCAACAACATGTACAAATTTGCCGACGACTTGTCGGCTTTGGATTACACCACCTCCCCACACAAAAAATCTACCGACGGCCCAGCCCCCGACTGGCAGTAATTTCCCCCGACTGACAGTAAGTTTCCCCCGACTATTTTCAATACTGGGGGAGGGCTGTGACCCCTGCCCCCCTCCTTTGCGCACGCCACTGGGGGGGGGGGGGGGGGGGGGGGGAATGTCGCACAGTAAAAAAAATTCGCACAGCAAAAAAAAAATCGCACAGCAGACACCACATTCAACAACTTATGGACAATCAGTAGAGTTTTCATCAGCTACAACAATTCCGTTTTTTACCAACTTGGTGCATAATTTTGTCAATAACATGTACAAATTTGCCGACGGCTAATTGTCGGCTTTGGATTACACCACCTCCCCACACAAAAAATCTACCGACGGCCCAGCCCCCGACTGGCAGTAGTTTCCCCCGACTGACAGTAAGTTTGGGGCTGTGACCCCTGCCCCCCCTCCTTTGCGCACGCCACTGACTACCACCCCAACACGTTTAGAGTACCCGTACATCTCATGTCAAGTAATTGAAAATACTGGCCCCTTCCAAGATCTTACAGCGAATATACCCTTAATCCTAGAGATCACACAGCCACTGAATACCCCCTTATGCGTGTAATCACGAGGCCTTTTAAATTTACCCTTTCACCCTTTCAGACTTTGCATTAACTATTATCTATAATTGCAATTTGCAATATGTCAATCCAAAGTTTGTTGGGTGACAAAAAAATGTGATAACAAATAATTTGAGAAAGGAAAATACATCACCCTTGTTCATGTTGTTTAGTGAAGTTTTACATACAAAGGTGGCACCCGAAAGTGTTAAGGAATTTCGGGTTATTATTATTGCTTGTTAGGGTCATAATAATTCCTATAATGTTGGTATAAGGAAAGGATCCTTAAACCCAATTTTTGTGAAGCTGGTCATGATAGTTATACTAATCATCCGTATTAACTAACTTTACGATTTAAGAGGCGTTTTTTATAAGCTAAATATAGCATCGTACCAACAATTGAACCGAGCCGCGATTCGTTTCTGGTATATGTTCGTTAAAACAGAAATTTAGACTGTCCATGGTTGGAAAACGGCAAAATTCATCTAACGAGTAGAGCGGGGCATGAGCGGATCCACTACTACGTTTGTTCACATGGTTATATATTCGGGGTATTGGGTAGGCACGATACCAGTGCTACCTCGATACATGCAGAGTATAATGTACACTGCGTGTCAATGTATTGATGGTGTTTGGAGGTCACACTCCCTGCTGATTTCTAAGTGTTCATACAAAACTGTTGTGAAGCTATTTATAGATAACTCAGTCAAAGCATAGATCGTTGGTGATAGAATTGGGTAAAAAGTAACATTTTCTTTCTGATATCTCTGGAAATACCCCATTGTTTTCCCTCGTTCGACCAATTTTCTGATGTAACAGAGGCATGCTTTTGCCATTTTTGCCACTAAATTCATGTTTAGCCACAAAAATGGGTACATTTATACCACCAGAGTCAACCAAAATCGGCCCCATACCCAGGTGAAAGCCAAACTATATGCCCAGATTAACTGGGCGAAAAACACCATTTTAATTGAACTGATCTCTGCGAGCCCTCTTAAGAATAAGATTAAATGGGTCATTCTATCGAATAGTCCACCTGTATACAAGTGTGTATAGAAATGAAATGGAGGTCAATTTTCAAAACGACTCCATGTTGGACTCTTAACCCCCTGAGAACTACCGGCCGATTGGTCAGAAAGATGGATACAATCATTTATTGCACCAATGAGAGACATTGTTAGAATAATTGTATCCCTGATAAAGATGGGAGTGAAACATTTTACAAGCTGCATTTGAATTGGCTATTCATATGAGTACATCTTGCAATAAACCAATCAGAACCACTGTAAGATAGACAGATAAAATTTTCAACACCACTTAATGTCCCTTTAAGACAATGAAATATGTATGGTGTAGTAAAACAAATACAACATGTTTCATTTCTGGAAAGTATTCGCGGAGGGAGATAGTCACCAGTCATCCTACACCGCGGGACACAGCGGGACGCACCAGTAGTTCGGGGTTCTTTCCTCAACCCATGTTGTAATTTTTTGTTAAATACCACTCGGTCAAATATCGATTATGCACTCGGTTTTGCTTTGTGTATACGGAAAAGTCTAAATTCGACCGTCGTTGTGATATAGTTTCTATTATATCACGATAAGGCATTAAATATTCGTATGCTATCGCACTCTCAATCATTCAACATTTGTTCAATTGACGCCACAAAGTTTCTGCATTTGATGTTTTGAACTATTTTTTTCTTCTTCACATGTTCAACAATGATTTTATATCCCGCAACTCACCGTCCTTCGTGCGCACACCAGCCGCAGTAAGGGTCCCAGTCTTCTGCTGCAGATAATCCAATGCATTCTTCGCAGGTAGAGAAATAGCTACAATTCTCAACCGCCAATTTATAAATCTGAAACAAATTCAAGATTAGACATACTAATACTAGTAATAGCACGGTATAATATTAAATTCTTACAAGCCATATCTGCATTATTTTTATCCAAACTTGTTTAAAACAAATTAGTGTCAAAGTCAATTTATCGAACAATAAATAATTTGCACAATTTTAAAATAAGCTTGATATGTTTGTATTATAGTCTGTGAATTGTATACATATAGTCCTACCTTTCGGTTGGTAAGGACAATAACGTGTTGCCGTTCTGCGTCCAGGGCCATATCCCTCAACACAGGACCACTGCCAAGAGATAATGTCTCGTATATTCTCCCGTTCGTGGTGTTCTCAATTTGAAGCTGAGTAATGACAAGAATTGAGAGAGTTTTAGTTAAACCCCAAAACAACAACAAACAACTAAGGCAACAAAAGATCATGTTCTGTGTACTCATGTAATTGAGTACACAGAACATTTCTTTTACTTCTGCGAAAGGGTTAAATTGATTTGGAATCATGCAGAAATTATCATTTCTGCCAAATTATGCTTTGTTTTTAAATTTAATGTTGAAAGTGCTATTTTGGGGGTACAAGAATGTTTGTGTATAGGCCTACAGACAATGACAAAAACAAGTCAGTCGCTTGTATCGCCTGTAGTTGGTGAAACATGTCAAAAGTGTTTTGCGCATTAAAACGCAAGTGCCAAGTGGGTATCTATGCGAACACAGCAGATAAAAGTGCATTATGATGTTGATCATAATAGCATATCATAATCCAAGTTATCGTCATTTTTTAGAAATCAATCTGATAGTAGCTGGCTGCGTAAAACTAGGGGTGGGGCAAGAAGAAAAATTCGCGTCAATTCAGTGATCACATTGAATGGATGTCAATAAGAATACTATGTCAATTTCTCAAAAACATTTTTCTTAAAAGACCCTTGATTTTATAACCTTCCATAACATTGCAATGCCGATTGTAACCATAAGATACTGCAGTCAGAAAATACTGATAATCTGACGTACACGAGGCGTGATAAGATGAAGATTTTGATCATGTTGGTGCTCAACAACTCATCAGTGAAGACCAGGCAATGTATATACATTTAAAGGTAATCTGTAGATAGGTAAGCAAATATAGCGTGTAGTTCAGAGGTCTATCATACCTTGATAAGGTTTCCTTGTGTAGTCCCAATGAAGGCTATCGTGTGATGTTTCTCTGTAGTTGTTATGATAGATGTTGGTAAGATATCTTGCCATTCTGTTATTGCTGATGAATTCGGAGCATTGCCAATACTACCTTTTGGGTGTGCGTAGTCTAATGCATTGCACTTTTGTAATTCAGCGTAGGTTTGAGCCGTTTCAAGAGGTAGTGCCTGTAAATAACGAATTAATGCAATAAATATGTTATTTCATCCGGTTTGTTCATAGATATATTGAAAGCCATCACTTTGTCATATGAATCGTATATTTGACAAAACATTGATTTGATAATAATGTAAATTTCCTGCAATATATTGTCAGGTCTTTTGTAATCCTTAAAAATTGAGCATACCATGTAGTTAATGCATACCTGGTACTTTATCCGAAATGTGGGTAGGTCTAGAATTGATTGAACATGTTGAAAGCGTTATGAAGAATACAAACACTTTACTTTCACCATGTTAACCAGTGCCGTAGCTACGTTTTTCATATTGTGTGGGGAGGGGAGATGAAATGAAAAATGATGAACGCACATATTTTCCTCAAGAGGGTGGTACTGAAATATAGGCTACACTGTGCAATATGTTTAAACAATTTCATCAAAACTTAAGTCATGTCTTAACCCATATCATGCTCACGATGAAATAAAACAAATATAATTGAAATAATTTCCAATAATTAAGAGCATTGAGAGCTAATGTGATTTTGGTAAAGGTTGACGACTTTACGGAATGTCCCAAATATTATTCCATGAGAACTAATGCTAGTTTAAGTTTTACTTGTCATCAAGTCATATCATATTATCAAGACATGTCGCTGTTGAGCCTATTCTGGATCATTTGCTCTAGCAGCTGCTAGCCAGGGGCGTAACTTGAGGGCGCATTTCCCCATGTCAGAAGGCTCGACCTGATGCCCCATGGATCTATGGATATTAACACAAAATAGTCGGTTATGCCCCTGATCACAGGCCTGT
This sequence comes from Ophiura sarsii, assembly GCA_035610835.1. Classification (NCBI taxonomy): domain Eukaryota; kingdom Metazoa; phylum Echinodermata; class Ophiuroidea; order Amphilepidida; family Ophiuridae; genus Ophiura; species Ophiura sarsii. Next base: position 72,110,512 of record CM069443.1, on the reverse strand, counting down.
CCCCCTCACGCCCCCCCCCCCCCCCAAAAAAAAAATAAAATAAAATAATTTAAAGACTACTGACTCGAACACCAACTCAAATTGTAACCGCAACTATCGAGCCTACATTAAGTCAAACAGCCTTGAAATAGTGTAAACGATGAGAAGTAATATGCGACATTGGACTTCTTTCAAACGTACAAAAATTAGTGAGTAAATGTAAATATTGTATATTTATATATTGCTTGCGTGCTTTATGCTTTAATTTATCTTTGAAAAGCGCCTTGAGTTCATTTTTAACGCTTTCAATTAATTATAGACCTACCCCAAGTGTCTTATATTAATCAAATGACGCCCTTTATTCCGTCAAAGACTTGAAACATGTTTGGGACCTAAGGTACACTTTCCCCACATTTCTAACAAAAGAATAGAACTTTACTCACTGTGGCTCTACAGTCACCCCCTTGAAGGTAGTTGATTTCATTAACTGAGTCCCGAACCATGAAGCAATCCACTATGGCATTAAGGAACGCCTCCTCAATTTCATCTAGCTTGAACACACATAAAGCGGATTGGTTGCTCGGCTCGTTCATCAACGCCTCTTCATCAACGCTCTTAGCGAACACTGCATACAGAACATCATCGCCAGGATTGACACTACCAAAAGATATCGCTAAATCAGATCCAGCTTGACCAACATATGCCGCTTGCACCAGGTTATAAGAATCGCCGTTATTTCCCAAGCATTGGATCGTGATTTCAGCGAAACTGTTGAAATCATGTGAGTCATGGCAAACTCGATTCAGTTTTGAATAAAAAGGTTTGTCATGATCAATATCATGTTTTTGTGAAGTAACAAAATAAGTGAATGAATTGGTTATGAATTCCCCGACATAATGGATTTCAAACGGACCCCGAGTATTTGCTGTACCATCAAATGACACTCTATTGTTATCATTGTTATCAAGCGAAAAGAAATCTAATTCAGTGTCAGATATAGGTAAACGTCGAACTGGTAGGACCTCTTCACGTTCTGGATCACGGGTTGCAGCAATATATAGCTGGTCATCTCTTAGGATGTAAGCAGTGGTACCATTTCCCGAGGGAACCACGTATTTTGGCCGCTCCACTTCCGTAGCATCTGATATGTTCTTAGCGTTTCGTATTTGGCACCTGCCACTCTTACTTCCGCAAGTAATCAGCTTATTACCACCGTAGTAGATGGTCAACAGTTTATTCAAATTCCTACAATCCTCCGGTTCTTCAGTTGAACGCCTATCGACTTCGGCACTAGCTGAACGCCTACCGACTTTGGCACTAGCTGAACGCCTACCGACTTCGGCGCTTACGGAACGACTACTTCTACCACCCATCTTACTTTTACTACTTCTGCCACCGGCGCAGGTACTTCTACCACCCATCTTGCTTTTACTACTTTTACCACCGGCGCGGGCACCGGCGCTACACCCATCGCTTGTATCGACTCTTTTCACCTCTATCAAATCAGGATTCAGATGCACCAAGATGTCGCTACCTCCAACATACACATCTCCCGTCACATTGTGAATGGCAAAATGATTCCACGATGGACTCGGACATTCGTCATACTCATCGTTGAATAAGTCGTTTGGTATCGCAACGAAGCAACATATGTTGATGATATGGCGTTAAGACTGCACGTGGTGGGTATATGTGCCATGCAGATCCATGTAAGGATAATAACTAGAGGTTTGCGCGCAGCCATACTGAACGCTAAATGTAATGTAAATGTCTTGTCTGTATAAGTAAACGAGTATAAAACGAGATCATGATTAGTATGTTGTGTTCCTGAATAACATCACAGGCAGCGCTTATCATAGGAATAAAAATAATCATAGGAATAAAAATACGGTATCGCACTTACAACTGTGGGACCTATGGCGTATGTAATTTTCAGATTTATTAATTATTAGGCCCTAACTGAAATATGAAATTAGGTATACGACGGGCAAGTGCCCCAATGGGTACGTGCACGATGAGAATAAGGGAGGTGGGGAAGACTGGAGAGAAAGGAGTAAAAGAATAAGGGGGAAAGGAAAGAGATGGAGAACGATGAGAGAAAAGGGGACAGTGGCGTGTCCAAAGGGAGGGGGGGGGGGGCATTCCTGACTTATTCGGTTACATTGCACACATTCGGGGAATTTTAGAGTTTTTTACTCCATTGCTATCCAATTTCAGATTAGTATGAAAATAGCAAATGTGTCCAGTAAAAGGTGTTTCTAGAACTTGGATTTATAAGATAAATATGGGTATATACTAGGCTAACAAGGACAACCAATATTTGCAACATCCTTTGATACATGCATGTCATGAGTTGAAAACTGGAATGAATTAGCATTGTGTACATGTACTTGCAATGATTGAAGCAAGTTATGTCGTACAGACTACAGTAAAACCTACGGTATCATGCGCTACACGCATAATTCCACTTTACATTTTACTAAGGCCTACTTTATATTACTTAACTGCGCTAAAACTATGATTCAAATGTTACGGGGAAAACGTGAACGTAATTCATAAAACGTGATTTATAAATGTGAAACGTGATTTATAAACGTGAAACGTGATTCATAAACGTGAATGCGAAACGTGATTTTTCAAACACGTGAATGTAATTCAAAAACGTGAACGCGAAACGTGACGTGAGTATTCGGCACAAGCCATGCATTACGATATTTACTAATTGACATTAGAATTGTAAAATTATGGTGCTAGGTCGATACAAAAACGTATACAAAATGAGTCGCCACAAAATGAGTTGTCAAAATATGGTGCTTTGAGAAAAACGCGTTAACAAGTTTGATCGTGTCTAAAAATATTCACTTTTGTTTTCCGTGGGCGCCCATAGCCACTTCTGGCAGAGAAATTATATCCAAGTACATATTTAATAGTCATGATAGTGGACTTAACCCATTTTAGCCCAAATTGGACATAGACAGTTCTGGCTCTAAGCCCTCGCATATGTACCTTTTAACCTAGGAAAATATAGTGGCGAGTAACACTGGGAACCACCAAAAAGATCATTTTGTCAACCCACCCCGTCCTTATTATATTCACAACACCCAGCACAACCCCAAAATATATTTATTAAGCATTTTAACATCTCGGAACCCAACACACTGGGAACCCCAAAATGACACCGGGAACCACCAAAAAGACCAGTTGTCAGCTCATCCCTTCCTTATTCACCACACCCCAGCCCAGCGCTCCAAATATATTTATTGAGCACTTAAACATACAGCTAGTTCTGCTGGACTAGTCTGTGGCTTATGTTAGTCAAGCTGGTGCATTGCTAGACTAGCTTTACGTTACTGGCTCCACTAGCTTGATGTGAGTCCGTCCTAAGCTGGATTAGTTTAGGCTAGTCGCATTGCTGGACTAGCTTAACGTTAGTCAAGGCACTGAGATGCAATTTTGTTTTAAGCTTTACTTTTTATGTAATACAGGTGGACTTATCCTTAACCCCACTCAATTGTTTAAATCTTCTTCATGCTGACTATATACTGTCTAAATAAAAAAGAGTGAGAACAAAAATGCACAGGAGTGAAATTATTTTCACTCTAAAAGAGTGGAAAATCACTCTATAGAGAGTGATTTATCCAATTTTCATGTCACTCGCTCACCAAGTGATGACATTTAAACAAGAATAGATTAATTATTCACTCCGATTCATAGATTGATATTCTCTGTCCATCGCAAAATGGCATTTATCGGAAATAAACACCTCTGATATCATATTCTGCTAACATTACATTCATCCATTACTACGAGGTAATGGTCAAATAATAAAAGCTAGTCGAGCGACTTACGTAAAGCTAGTCCAGCTGGACTAGGCTAAAGCTAATCAATGGACACCATCTGGACTAACTTTAAGTAAGTCAGGCTGACCAGTTTAGGTTTTCAGTGCTGACGCCTTGATATTGGATAGAATATAGTATATAAAAACCCTTTGATTCCCCGAATGACTTTAGTGCCGGGCTACCTGTTCCTCACGCGAGAATTCTTGATCTATATACTCAGTTCTGATTATCATGATTATAATTAATGTATATTTTGGTTTGAAGTGGGCTTTTTGAATGATATTTCTGAACATATGCCTGGGCAACGCGCATAATAAAATGTTATACTTTTTTCATACTATTCAGTGATATAGGCCTATGTATTAAAGAATTTTACAGCCTTATTCCGTAATGGGGTCTTATTAAAGTATTATACAGCCCTATTCCGTAACGGGGTGTTATAATTAAAGGATTATACAGCCTTATTCCGTAATGGGGTCTTATAATTAAAGGATTATACAGCCTTATTCCGTAATGGGGTCTTATTAAAGGATTATTCCGTAATGGCGTCTTATTAAAGGATTATGCAGCCTTATTCCGTAACGGGTCTTATAATTGAAGGATTATACAGCCTTATTCCGTAATATGGTCTTATAATAAGAGGATTATAAATCCTTATTTCGTAATGGGGTCTTATTTATCAAAGGATTATGCAGCCCTTATTCCGTAATGTGGTCTTATTAAAGGATTATGAAGCCCTTATTCCGTAATGGAATGGGTCTTATTCTATCTACATCTACATCTATTAAATACTCAATAACGTTGCCTAAGCAATATCTAATTGAGATGTGTGATGGCATTGAATGAAAGCAACACAAAATACATGGAAAGCAAAAATGACTTGAACCCTACACTAGCAGGTTCAAGAACATTGGATGGTAGGTCGTTCCATTCCACTATTGTGCGAGGGTAAAAGCTATATTATTTGTAAACATTGCTGTTAGCTTTCATGACTCTAAATTTGACAGGATGGCATTGCCTTGTTCTACTGGGCAAGAACAATTAAAGGATTACACAACCCTATTCCGCAATGGGGTCTCAACGCTAGACTATAACTTATGAATGTCTTACACACAGGATATTCCGTAGGTTCTGACATGCTCAGGATATCTAAAATGACTTTAATCATGTTAAATTGCAATAGATCAATACTTAATCATAATCGATTAAAACCCTCTCCGCAGTTTTTGAAATATCTAGCATTTCAAAAATAATGTGGTAAGGCGACGAAAAAAGAAACCCTGTTGTACGGGCTCGACAGAACCATTTTTCTAGAAATCGGTGAAAAAATGTTCACGTGCAAATGAATACCGACCCGAATAATTGTGTTGGCTTGTCAAAATACGCCCGATTGACAGACCCATTCTGAGAGGTCCGTTTGCCCGTAGAACTGGGTTTGGGTTTTCTTTCGTCGCCTAATATAAAGAAACAAAAACATATCACTTACCAGGAACTACTGTTGTCCATGAAAGCAGCGTACCGTGGTGTCGTCTGCAATAATGATAGTTAAATAATGGGACAGGCTTGTGGTAGACAGTGGCGTATAGCCAGCTTTTGAAAAAGGGGTGGGGGGGGGGGGGGCAAGATATAGTTGATAGTTGTACCGACGAAAGGCATGATGTACCGATAAAAAAAGTAAAAGGTTGCCCATATTTTTGCAGTCAGCTCGAAAAACTTGATAAGTGGGGGAGAGGGGGGGGGGGGGGGGGGGGTGGGGGGGGGGGGGGGGGGGTACGATGTGGTTGACCTCAAAACCGGCCAAAAAAAAAATCGCATGTTCAAAATCACGAATGTATGGCGTTGTGTACCGACGGGGTAATTTTAGGGGGGATTGCCCCCTCCCCCCTGGCTACGCCACTGGTGGTAGACCAATTCATTCTTATTGTTATACACCACCTAGGTTTTATTTTCAATTTCCGTGTTCAGACTATTTCATTGCGCGGTTAAAAATAGAGGTAATCATTCCAAGTTTCTATTGAATTGGCACTGAACCACATAACAAATATTTTGTTGGTAGAATTAAAGTGATACTTAACAATTTGGGAATTAAGGGCAATTATTACAATTATTATATAGCATTAGGAGTTTTTATATGATTTTTTTTTCTATCGGAAAACCAAATAAAAAGCTATTATTTCTGACAAATAAGAGGAGAGGAGAAGCAAAAACCCAAATAAGCTTAGTTTAAATAATGTTGGTCTTCTCAGATCTGTACCGGGTGGTTCAAAAAAAAGTTGACCCAAGTTCAAAGTAATTTTTCAACCACATTTAAAGTTTCAGATAATTTCTGTTTGCTTAGTCTTAATCAGCAGTAAGTTTTGAAATTATCCTGATAAGATGGTACATTTATCTTGGTTGGTTCTTCAGATATGGTTCATTACAGAAAGCATGCACAAAGCTGCCTTGGCCACGGGAGCGTCCTTTAGTACAGATGGAATGCACAAGTGGACTTACACACGATTGGTCACAAATTGTAAAAATAGGAGAAAAAGAAACAAGGAGACATCTGAGACATCTGTCTGGTGTTTGACATTACCTACCTATACGTTTCTACGTTTCTTTGTTGAATATGAATGGCACATAAGCATAGAGATTGGGATATTTTGTCAGGGCGGGCTTTCAATTATGAAACTAGAGCATGCTGTTTTGTTTAAGACAAAAACTAAATAACGCTCCCTGCTGATTAAGACTAAGCAAACAGAAATTATCTAAAACTTTAAATGTGGTTGACAAATTACTTTAAACTTGGGTCAATTTTTTGATGTTGAACCACCCGGTATAGTGTAATATAATATCAAATAAATGAAGTCAAAGTGGGAAAATGCCGTGATAATATCACGGCATTTTACCACTTTTGACTTCATTTATTTGATATTATTTAATGCCGACGCAGCTTCTTTGTTATAGTGTAATATAAAATATACGAAAATCTATTAGTCTTTTTAACCATTAATTTAAAATGTTTATTGAACAATTTGATTTTCTTTCAGTCCCAAAACACATGGGACGTATTCAATAGGTTTTGATAAACATCGAAGGATTTGAACCAAGTCGTTTGATGAAAAGAAGTTTGTACTCACTCGCAATCGATCATCCAGGTTCGAATCCTGTTCAAACTTCTCTGAACAAAAAATTGACTCTTACATTTACCATACTTCCTCTCCGTTGAGTAAAATTAGTGGTGTCTGACACCCTATTTTAGCCAAGGAAAACAACCTGCTGCTCTAGCGGCCTGATTGACCCTCCTTTTTTGGAAATTTTCCCAGAAAGAATGTGTAAATAGGCTATATCTTTGGTTTTGATGAACGCTATTATTTTAGGGAAATGAAACAAAGCCTGATATATTTCCTTATGTACTATATTTAGCCTACTGCTCGCTCCACAAACAATCCTATCTACACAGTATTGCCGTTTTTATGAACTTATTATTTCAAAAACGCTATCCGATTCGGGTGAAATTTAGGAAAATTCGAGTAGATTTTTAGAAATGTTTGTATACGGGTCTTTATGTAGGTCTTACCTTATCCTCTTCACAATGAAATATCTTGATGTTCAAATTATACATTTTTGCTTTGCTTTGCTTTGCTTTGCTTTGCTTTGCTTTGCTTTGCTTAGCTTTACTTTTGCTTTTGCTTTTGCTTTTGCTTTTGCTTTTGCTTTTGCTTTTGCTTTTGCTTTTGCTTTTGCTTTTGCTTTTGCTTTTGCTTTTGCTTTTGCTTTTGCTTTTGCTCCGCGTTGTGTTGCGTAAAAGATAACGTACCTTGATGTTCAAATGATACATTTTTGCTTTGCTTTTGCTTCTACTTCTGCTTTATTTGCTTTGCTCTGCGTTGCATTGCGTTGAGTTGCCTTGCGTTGCGTTGCGTTGCGGTTTATTTTTTATTTTTGAGTAACTTTTCAATGAAAGGAATGGTAGTTTTTAGGCTAGTCCTTGCAGTATTTAGAATATAGAGTGGCTCATTGTGTGGTGATATGTTTTTGTTTTCGTACAGAGCTATGATGTGTTTTCACTTTTTTCAGGGTTTGAATCGATTGATTTGAAAACCCCGCTATAGTATAGCTACTTTCCTATGTAATTGTTTATTTCAGGAACACGCATCCTAAATATTACCCGACAGACCTATAACAACACTTTCGAAACAACCCTTCTTTTCCCCTAACATGCGGAATACCGTATACTAGTAATTTTTAATGCGGAACTTGTTCTCTTTATTCCTTGAATGGGTGTACGCAAGTGTGTTGATCCCGTATCCGGGTGTTGAATTCAATAGTTGTTTGTTATGAACTTAAAAACGGGAAACAAAAGTGTGCCAAGTCACATGTCAGATTATGACAGTTCAGTAATTCGCTCAGGCACGAACCACCGCAGTTTCACTGTGTGATTGATATCCCTTTTATTCCTGGCCATTCAAATGCCACACAGCATTTTCTCGCCGCTCGCTTGCGTGCGTTGAAAATGCCAATTTGGAAACGTCACGAATTTTTATCAGATGGTGTTAATAATGGTTTCTTTGTTGTTTCGTGGCATGTTTTGTGCCAAATTGTTCCGAAAAGATTCATCTAAATGTCTATATACCCTGTTTGGACCACAGATAATCGGAAGAAACTATATAGGACATAAACAAAGTGTATGACTTTTTTGTTGAGCACTTTATTTAGCTTTCTTAGGAACTTTAAATTTTAAAAATCGACGTTTTTGATTCTGACAGAAATTATGCACTACTTTGTAAAAATCGTAAATTCCACAAGTTTGCCTAAAGTCTTTTAAAAACTCGTAAAGTCATTGACCATATTCGGTAAAAGATCAATATAATGATATGCAGGTAATTTGGTGTGTCCTCTTTTTCAATTTCCACTGCAACGTTAAAAGATATCAACGTTTTGTGATGTTTTATGAAGCAAAATTTGAATGGTGTGATAGAATTGTTCAGTTTGACTGATTTTGACTGCGTGGTCTGTTTGACCATTTTTCTTTTGAATGTTGTTTTAAGAAAGGTAATATTTTTTCAAACACGGCCTCTCCAGTATTTATGGCATCATTCTGGGGCACCCTGTAAAAATGTCTTATTTCATGAAACGAAGCTTTGTTTTGTTTTAAGTGTAAAACAGTAGCGTATATCCGGGGATCAGCCCCCCCCCCCCCCCCGACAGCTTTGACCGGGATGAACAGCTCAAACTACCGGGCTAACAAGTGGAAGTCAATATTTTATTATCTGTAAATACAGTGTGGTGGTGGTGGTGGGGGAGGGGTCGAGGGCCCCGATTTGAGTCGGGTGGGTTAGATTTGCCACTGTTGGTTAGTTATGAAGCTCGATTTGTCGCGCCAGTTTAGGGACCAAACCAAACCAAACCAAACCAAGTCAAACCAAACCAAACCAAACCAAACCAAACCAAACCAAACCAAACCAAACTAAACTAAACCAAGCCAGTCAAATCAAATCAGACCAAACCACACCACACCAAACAAACCAAACAAAACCAAACAAAACAAAACCAATCCAAACCAAATCAAATCAAACCAAGTCAAATCAATCAAACCGAACCGAACCGAACCGAACAGAACCAAACCGAACCGAACCGAACCGAACCGAACCGAAACGAACCAAACCAAAACCAAACCAACCAAACCAAACCAAACAAACCAAACAAACAAAACAAACAAAACAAACAAAACAAACAAAACAAACAAAACAAACAAAACAAACAAAACAAACAAAACAAACAAAACAAACAAAACAAACAAACAAAACAAACAAACAAAACAAAACAAAACAAAACAAAACAAAACAAAACAAAACAAAATCAAATCAAATCAAATCAAATCAAATCAAATCACATCACATCACATCACATCACATCACATCACATCACATCACATCACATCACATCACATCACATCACATCAAATCAAATCAATCACATCAAATCAAATCAAATCAAATCAAATCAAACCATACCAAAACTTATTTTCAAAAAATCCGAATAACATCAAGAACAAACCAAATCTATATTAGTGGAGTTATGCTGGTCTTCAAAGCTAAGTATGTATGAAACCAATAAATATTTATGGCCTAAAATGTCGAGCTCTGTCCATTGTAATGAAACAACACCTTTTTATATGTTTTTGCTATTGCTAGTGCATTATGTAGGTGAATGGCTAAATGGCTGAACCGAACCGAACAGAACCAAACCCGAACCGAACCGAACCGAACCGAACCGAAACGAACCAAACCAAACCAAACCAAACCAAACCAAACAAACCAAACAAACCAAACAAACAAAACAAACAAAACAAACAAAACAAACAAAACAAACAAAACAAACAAAACAAACAAAACAAACAAAACAAACAAAACAAACAAAACAAACAAAACAAACAAACAAAACAAAACAAAACAAAACAAAACATAATCAAATCAAATCAAATCAAATCAAATCAAATCACATCACATCACATCACATCACATCACATCACATCACATCACATCACATCACATCACATCACATCACATCACATCACATCACATCAAATCAAATCAAATCACATCAAATCAAATCAAATCAAATCAAACCATACCAAAACTTATTTTCAAAAAATCCGAATAACATCAAGAACAAACCAAATCTATATTAGTGGAGTTATGCTGGTCTTCAAAGCTAAGTATGTATGAAACCAATAAATATTTACGGCCTAAAATGTCGAGCTCTGTCCATTGTAATGAAACAACACCTTTTTATATGTTTTTGCTATTGCTAGTGCATTATGAAGGTGAATGGCTAAATAGGTTGTCTGTACTTTTATATTATTGTAAGTGTTCTTATAGAATGTTTGTATCAATAAATTTACACGAAATCAATCATGTGTTGTACAGTTGTTCTTTATTGCGTCTCTGTATTTATAAATAGACATCTTATATACTAAGCAGGCCCTAAAATAAGTGTACTGCCAGCACATATGTGCAGCTGAGATTGGAAAATGTGCAGTAGAAATCCAAAATACGTGCAGTTCAAATGTTGGCACACAAAGCTCATAACATTCAATAATCAAAACTTAAATGATAATTTAAAAATATATCAATTTGCCTATCATAATAGTTTGTTCTCACTGTTTCTCTCATTGAGTGTATTGCCCATGTCATACAGGTTGTGGGTTTCAATGTGTTAGAAGCCATATTATTGGTTACTGACCATATTTGTTGATGTAGGCATTTAGCTTATGAGCTACAAATATTTTTTTTTGAGGTTTATACTGCAAAACAAGCTTTAAAAAGACACATTTCAAAGAATAATCATAAGCACAGAACTTTTCTGTTTTATTTTGGTAATGCAAGTTTTGAGTTATCAATGAATATATTCATATTCATGTAGAAAATAACTAGTCCATGTAATTTCATAAGTTGTGGTAAACAATGAAACATCTATGTAGAACTAATTCACAAATTGAACCATTACTCAAGTCAACATAAAAGGCAACAAAGTGTCATTTTTAATCAATCTAAAGAAGGCCAGTAATGTTAATTAATGAACTAAAGAAAGAGAAGCAAAACTATGCAAAGATATAACTGCAAGATATGGTACAACATATGATATTTAAAAAAAAAACTATTTAGTCCAAAAGTATAGAACATAACCTGGGATGACGCATATTTTACCTGAACTACTTAGTAACACACTTATAATACCACATAGCTTACACCGTAGCAATGGTAACTCATACCTTAAGATCCTACTAAAGAATTTCATTTATTCTGATCGAAAGTATAACTTTTGAGGATTTAAAGAAAGTGCTTGTTTAATAGTTATAAAGAAACAAAAGACCCGAGACTCAGTAATTTTGAAGGAAAAATAGCTACAAATACAGCTAAAACTTGTGTTTTAGCTGACTGAATTCAAAATAATACCCATTGGCTAATATAGACTAGCAACCCAGACCAGTTTGATACATCGATCAAATAACCAGATGACCAGATGCTCCGAATAAATATGGCCCCTATGCTCACTATCTTAGAATTGACCTAGACTAAATATTGAAAATATTACTTGAAAGTAATTTTGAAAAATCAATTACACCCAACATGCACAGAGTTTAAAAAGGTGATAGAGTTACACAATCTGTCGCTGAGTTATCTCTTGGGACTTTTGTAAATTGTAGAGAAATGTGATATAAAAGATAGAAGATTCTTATCCTTATAAAGTAGGCCTATATAGGAAGTCAACATTTTGGTTCAAAATTTGCTCTCATTGTGGCTTTTGCAAAACATGCCCAGTTGGTTTTTGGTGAAATTCCATTCTGAAATAGTTCTTGGAATAATGCTGCAGCCGAGCCATTAACTTTATTTACAACACATACTTCACTGAATTATAATCCCTAGATCGATAGCACAGTCAAACATCAATGACTTATCTCAGGGGCGGACTGGCCACTGTGGCGTTGTGGCGATCGCCACATGGGCCGCTTGGTTCTGGGCCTCTCAGGGCCGGTTACTCACTTGTGTAAAGCATTTTTTCGGGCCGTTTTGGACTCAAATTTCTCCTACCACCCCCCCCCCCCCCCCCCCCCCCCCCCCCCCCCCCACACACACACACTTACGTGAAATTCACGAGGTGACTGACTAGGAAAAATTTGGGGCAACCTTTTACGAAAATTTGAAAAACACTGACATGGTCAAAAAGGGCCGCTTTAATAATTTTGCCATGGCCGCTTTCAGGACCCAGTCCGCCCCTGACTTATCTCAATACTACAGTGCAACAGAGCATAAATTACCAAATATTGAATTATAAATATAGTGCCACCTGAGTGTTGTACAATCATGAAAATTTCACTCCTAAGTATGTGTATCATAATGTAATCAAAATAGCTTTGTTTTAAAGTTCTCTGTGTTGTCTTTGTATGATTATCAGCATTGTTACATTTCTTATTAAACCTGATTTCGGATTGGTGAATACTTGATTATCCATACACGCTAATCCAACCAGCTACTGGCTACTTGCTTTTATGGCCTTGACTATTTAGACTTTTTTTTGTATATAAAGAGCAAATGTGAACAATAGCCAACAGACATTAACAACGTTAATGAACTGAGTGATTACAAATCAAACGGGTAACTCTCAACAGAGAGCTCTGATGGGCCAATCAATTGGTTCACTGCAACTCAGAAAATAATCAAAATACAAGTATACACAATTGGGCTAGTAAAAAAGCCAATGAAAGTGGCGTGGGACAGGAATAGGACAAACACCCAAACATAGAGAATAACATAAGATGAAAATAATATCTGGAGGTCATTGATACATCGAGAGAGCTTAGCCAACATACTCTGAAGAGTTGGAGAGAAAGTGTCTGTTAACACGACATTTAAAAGATTGTAGTCCTTCCTCTTGGATATTGCCAACAACATTGACTGGAAGACTGTTCCACAGTGGAACAGCTGTATGGATGAAGCTTCTGTATGTCTAAGCAGCAAGTTCTGGCAGGCGGCAGTGAAAGGGCATGATCTGGCATTGCAACACTTGAACGCGTAGCACGACGATGAACATATGGTGTGCTCTGTTGTACTGTAGTATTCATATCATCTATATTACAATTCACGTAAGTACACCCCGATTGCCTAAAAATCACACTGATGTCCCAAGACCGCTTGCGCTACCCTCGGAACCGAAATAATCCTCTGTACTTCCCCAACGGATTTAAAGTCGGTATAAATATGTAAAAGTTTGTTCATTAACCATTATATACTAATTAAAACCCTCATGGCTGACGAAATTCTTTTAGTTTTTGCGTAGTTTTATCGTTTTTACGAAATGTGAATTTGTATTTTAGACCGACTCAGTCCCCGAACCAGGGTACTTATGCCACAGCACAGGCGCATGATTGGGCGTCAGTTTGCGTGATGCGTGACGGGTAGATCATGTCACTAAAATTTAATGGGCGCGTTTTAGCTCACAATTTATAGCAACACTGCTCTAAATAAGTATTTAGGTATATAATTATTCTTTGATACTCGTAATCGTATCTGTCTAGGTGGCCGACTGGATAGGCGTGTCGCAGATAATGCTTACTAAACAGCATTCGTGTACACAGTTAGATCGAAATCCCACTGGCGGCACATATCCTTTGCCTCTGTTTTTGTATAACTATGACGTTGTTTTATGAATTGAACATTGGAAATTTAATTTATTCTTTAGAAATGCCTTTTTTTTCTCTGAAATATGATATTTGAATTATTTGGCAATGTCTTGCTTGCTAGACGTCCCGTAACTGATATGCGCATGCTCATATTAATTAAATTGTGTTGTCGTAGTACACGGTTTATTCCGTCTAGCAAGATATAGCCAATTATTTTTTTATAATTGCAATCTAATATAAGAGAAATGTAGACCTACGGCTTTTCAAAAAGCAAGAAAATACGCAGACGGGACCGATGTTTTCCACCCGGCGGGACGAAGTTGTATGTATGAACGGGCGGCCATGGGCATGGGGTTAAATATCGAATATAGTCTAAAATCGCGGTAACGGGTAATAAAGAGATATTAATAAATTATAATTTTGTAATGAATGCTAATTTGCAATATGAACAGCCGGGGCGTAACTGTGCTTATATGGATACCATACGAACGAGCACTTATGTATACAAAGTCTATGTTGAAAGCCTCTAGCAGCCGAAATACATGAGTAAATATTAACAATTGATGATGGCCTATAAGCATGATTCTAGCAGAATCTATGACGAGCGAAACTCAATTAAATAAACACTCATTACAAAAAAAATTATCATTATTTATTCATCTAATCGAACCCAAAATATTAACCGCCCAGGTTTACTCATCTAGCGGGTCCCGCTAGTTATCTCAATCAATAGTAGGGATTGACCATGTTGACCCGTGGCCTTGCGTTGCATTGCACCATGGGGTATTTTGATGGGCACTGACGACTCAGGTATGAAGTGAATCAAAAGAAATCAATCATAATGTCATACATCAGTATTACAGTTCATTCAGGTTATTCATGGAATTGACGCGCGATATTTGAAAGGGATGTAACCTCGCTTGATAATTTGTTTTACTTATAGTTTTGGTAAACACAGTTTAGTAGTTCGAAATGTCAAAAAATTAGACCTTGTATTACACGGGTTGTTTTCAAATGAGAATAAAATATAACTTAAACATATAAGAAAGTCCGGTTTGCCAAAAATAAATATGGTATGAGCGTAAATCATCGAGAAATAAGCAAACATCTCACCACCATGGGATAAGCTATCCGGAGTTGCCCATTTATTCTTTTATCTTACAATCCTATAGATGGTGATATCTGATGGGCTATTTCTCTAATTTTTCAACATTTTGGAACATTATGAATCATTCAAATATAGCGTTTTCATCGACAATAGACTACATCACCTGGTATTATAACTAAATATAACAATGAGGCAGGCGAAGCAACGCCCCTATAGCGTCACTAGGCGGCGTTGTTATTGCAGCTTATATTCAGGACAGCAGCAGTCACTTTCCGGTTCGCGATTCCAGTTTGAACATCGATTAAATGAATCAAAAGAGGGCGCTAGCCATTTTTTCCTTCTTTCCTTGTGTAACACTTGTGTACATGCAAAGTAGGGGTCAAACAATCGGCTCTAACTTGAGATTATTCCTAAGGGATGCCCGCAAAACATATCAAAACTATAATACCCCAAAGTGTTTGACTAGATTTTTCAATATTTCGCGATTAATTTGATTTCGGCCCTTTATTTACGCCCCAAAACTCAAGACGGACCTTCCGCCGAACTTTAAAATGTTCAAACTAGAGCGTGAAAATAAATTGTTCAATACTTTTTTCATACTATTTGTATACGAATTTGGTGTCGATTCCCTCGACTGACGCCTTGAAATTGGATAAAAAAAGGTGTACAAAACCACTTTAATTCCCCCGAATAGGTGTAATCCTCACCCCCCACCACCCGAATGACTTTAGTGCTGGGTTACCTGCTCCAGAAAACATTCATGGGTAGCGCAAATGTTCATCTTTATATTACTCAGTTAGGGAGTGTTCAGAAATACTTTGGTGGGCGGTGCAAAAAATGAGGGGGGGGGGGCAAAAAGTTTGAAGTTGCCATGGGGGGGGGGGGGGGGGGGGGGACCAAAAAGTTGTTGGTACATAAAGGGGGGGGGGGTCAAAAAAGTTTGGTCAAATGGATAGTATAGCACTCTTTAGTTTACAATTGTTCAATTTTAAAAAGGCAAGAGGTGTAGAAAGACAATTTGTGTAGCAAAAAAATATTTTTGCGAACTTTTATTTTAGAAAGATTTAAACATTAAGGGTAAAGCGGACATTCATTTTGGGGTGTAAAATGAAACTTGGATCATGATAGGGTAGGCAATTGCAAATTGTGCGACCTGGGGGAACCTGTATTCAAAATGGAACTTTCCACATTTTCAACAAAGTACCGTTGAAAAAGGTGGTCATTAACGAGATAAACACATTTTTTTGCGCGCTACGCACGTTTTTGAATACATTTTGTACAGCAAATTTCTGCGCGTTACGCGCGAATCTTTGTGCAAATGAAACTGTCCACAATTTTAACAAAGTACCGTTGAAAAGGGTGGTCATTAACGAGATTAACACAAATGTTCGCGCGCTATGCGCGAATATTTTAGCAACATTGTCATTAACGAGACAAACACAATTGTTAGCATTTCGTACAGCAAATTTCTGCGCTACGCGAGAATCTTCATGCAACATTTATTTTTCAAGCAAAAAGAGGCATTCATGTTGAGTGAATCTGAAATGTTGTAAATTGTGCCAGCGTCGTAAAAAGAAGCCAACAGGTCTTTCTCTACATCTAATAGTAAGATGGAGGTCAATAAAGTGTTTCAACATTGTTCAACTTGTTAAGGGGGGTCAAAAAGTTTTTCAATTTGTAAAGGGGAGGTCAAAAAAGTTTCGACAAAAGTTCCCTTACATGTATGGCTGTAATTAATGTATATTTTGGTTTGAAATGGGCTTTTGAAATGATATTTCTGGACATACAAATGAAGATAAATGTAGGCCTACATACTTTTTCCATACTATTAGTACCAATTTGGTTTCGATTCCTTATAGACTGACGCCTTGAAATTGGATAGAATAAAGTATATAAAACTCTTTAATTCCCCCGAATGGGTTTATTTCCCCCAATGAAAGTCAAGGGTGCGGCTTCTTTTGACACGCCACTGCTCATGCCATGTCTATCTGTCAATCTCTGTAGGTTAAGGGGTCCCACCGCCAAGGTTTTGGATTATATCAGCCAGTCCCCCCCCCCCCCCCCCCCCCCCCCCCCCCCAATTTGGACACGCCACTGATATCCCAAAGTGGGGTGCTATTATACGCCTTTTACCTACCGACTGCGATTTTTAAAACTATTTACATGAATCGTGCCATAATTAAGTGATATTCATGGACATAATGCGTGCGTGCGAAGCTCGCGAAAATTTGCTATTTGTATAATTATTAATTTACTTCCGATTCCCCGACTGACGTCTTGAAATGGATGGAAATTTTACCCCAAATATGGGTCTAAAATGTTGCGTCTTGAGAAATATCAATAGCATACTTCAAATGAAGTCCTTTTGGTCGAATGGGTCCTATATATCAGAGGCAAACAAAATACCGTGCACCCCAACCCATAACACGTAAACACCCCCACCCCCACACATACACATAATCAAGAAAACAAACAAATACATTTGAGAAGTATCATGTTCGTTAGTATGTCCACATAAACATGAACATGAACATGATGAGGTCATGCAATCATCATCATAAATGTATCCAATTTTTGAGTTAATTCTTGAGATGACCAAAAAGGGTAAACTTATAGGGATTTTTTTATAGCGTTTAATTGAACATTCAAATTAATGGTATCGGATTATTAATATTGGGGTTCATTGTGCTTATATGCCGGACTTGTATGGCGGTGTTAGTGTAAGGAGTATGACTATGAGGTCAATGGTAAAATTACCTCTCAGAAAATTAAATCATATGAAGCCAGTAATTAAAATGCTTTTTTACTACATTCCGGGTTGTATTACGGTTTTATTAGAAAATAGTACATTTTTATAACACCAATTTTAAGAGAAAATTGAGAACTTTTCGTATCATGTGTTAAGGGGTCGTCCAAAATTATCGCCATTTTCACTTACGTACGTAACTGTTTAGCCCCCTCCCCCCCTCGAGTTACGTACGCAATAAATGGCGAAATTGTCATGGCTTGATATACCCTCATGTTTGATTAAAAACCATTGTATTAAAGACGAATGTTTCTGCTGGGTTTATTGCCGATTATTGCTGGTTCCAAACTTGCTTTGTGAAGGTTTTTAGGATTACCAAAAATACCGATTATTGCCCGGTTCTGCCTGTTTCTACTGGGCAAACTTAGAGCGTGTTTCTGCTGGGCAAGTTAATGCTAATAAACGCTAAGTTTGCCCAGTAGAAACAGGCAGAACCGGGCAATAATCGGTATTTTTGGTAATCCCAAAAACCTTCACAAAGCAGGTTTGGAACCAGCAATAATCGGTAATAATCGGCAATAAACCCAGCAGAAACAGAAAGGTGATTCTTAGCGGTTTGCGCCGTGAACCGTGTCACGCTGGGTTATACACTTTATTGTGAAGCAATCTTTTTCAGGTGCGGTGGCATTGTTTGGGATTACAAAAGGTCACATGTCGTGGCCCATCGACTAGGATCGATACACTTAGCGGTAACTTTTCGCGAGTAGAAACAGGGGGGATTAAAAACTGACCAATTGAAACTTAGCGTTTATTAGCGCTAACTTTTTGCAGTGTCCCAGCAGAAACACGCTCTTAGCGTTTATTAGCGGTAACTTGCCCAGCAGAAACACGCTCACTGCAAAAAGTAAACGCTAATAAACGCTAAGTTTCAATCGGTCAGATTTTAATCCTCCTGTTTCTACTCGCGAAAAGTTACCGCTAAGTTTATCGATCCTAGTCGATGGGCCACGACATGTGACCTTTTGTAATCCCAAACAATGCCACCACACCTGAAAAAGATTGCTTCACAATAATGTGTATAACCCAGCGTGACACGGTTCACGGCGCAAACCGCTAAGAATCACCTTTCTGTTTCTGCTGGGTTTATTGCCGATTATTGCTGGTTCCAAACCTGCTTTGTGAAGGTTTTTGGGATTACCAAAAATACCGATTATTGCCAGGTTTTGCCTGTTTCTACTGGGCAAACTTAGCGTTTATTAACGGTAACTTGCCCAGCAGAAACATGCTCTAGTATCAGTTCTTAACAACATTTCAATAGAGATTATCAGCCTGTACTCGAACATCTTTGATAATGATACCCGAGAAGTAACATTTATGTGATTTTATAGGCCCCTAAATACTTATTTTTATCAACAGTAACATAGAGCGTGTTCCTGCTGGGTAAACGCTAATAAACGCTAAGTTTCAATCGGTCAGTTTTTAATCCCCCCTGTTTCTACTCGCGAAAAGTTACCGCTAAGTTTATCGATCCTAGTCGATGGGCCACGACATGTGACCTTTTGTAATCCCAAGCAATCACCGCACCTGAAAAAGATTGCTTCACAATAATCAGAAATTATTGAGCCCGTATAACCCAGCGTGCCACGGTTCACGGCGCAAACCGCTAAGAATCACCTTTCTGTTTCTGCTAGGTTTATTGCCGATTATTGCCGATTATTGCTGGTTCAAAACCTGCTTTGTGAAGGTTTTTGAGATTACCAAAAATACCGATTATTGCCCAGTTCTGCCTGTTTCTACTGGGCAAACTTAGCGTTTATTAGCGGTAACTTGCCCAGCAGAAACACGCTCATAGTTTACAGCTAAAAGAAGCACATAATTATACACAACAATTTCTTTCACCTGTATATTGAACATATTGAATATAATTACATATAATTTACTTCAGAATTGAAGTTGAACATTAATAATAGCTAGTTTTGCTGTTGTCACTCACAAATTCACAAAAGCAGCCTTATGCCCAGCATACAGGGTGTCCCAAAAAAAAATGTTAACACTCTGGGCACATAAGATATCTTAAAAGGACAGGAACACACGGGTCTAATCTTGATGTATTATGAAAGCTGAGTAAATAAGCTTTCATTTGCATTTATTGCGTTCCAATTGGTTATTTAGAACCGGAGATATGCTTCAGCAAACATGAGGAAGCAAAATCGGCTTGGTCCAATCGTCTGAGTATGAAAGTAAAGCTTTTAAAATGCACGAAGCAAGAAGCAACATGATTAAGTCACACACACACATCAGATAATCTCTTCTTTGCAACACATTCTTTCGATTCTTTTCAAGCTTAAAAGACATAAATAAATATATTCCACTCTTTTTCCATGTGCAATGGGTAGCTGTCAGTAAAGCAGTCTTTAAAATTGAAATTGAAACATTTCATGTTCTTTGTTGAAATGGTCCATCAAATTAAATAAATTAACTAATATTGCACTGAAATAAAACTAGTATTGCACTGAAATTAACCATAAATCAAAATACCTATATAATTGATGTGGAATATATTTATTTATGTCTTTTAAGCTTGAAAAGAATCGAAAGAATGCGTTGAAAAGAACAAAGAAGAGATTAACTGATGTGTGTGTGTGTGTGTGACTTAATCATGGTGCGTCTTGCTTCGTGCATTTTAAAAGCTTTACTTTCATACTGAGAGGATTGGACCAAGCCGATTTTGATTCCTCATGTTTGCTGAAGCATATCTCCGGTTCTAAATAATCAATTGGAACGCAGTCAAATGCAAATGAAAGCTTATTTACTCAGCTTTTATAATATATACATCAAGATTAGACCCGTGTATTCCTGTCCTTTTAAGATATCTTATGTGCCCGGAGTGTTAACATTTTTTGGGACACCCTGTATATCGTGACTGTTTATAGCTAGGGAGCACACATGGTTTTGAAATATAAACCGTCTGAACACATGTCTCCTGTAATCTGGTCTGTTGAACGCAAATTTGAGAAAACAAAGGAAAACTGTTTGGTTTCAGGACTTGGCAATATCCTTTTTTCGTGCCCCGTAATGGTACACGCCAACGGAATAAGCTGTGAAATGTTATGGCGTTGATTCCGTATGACGTCACGAACGATTAAGCCAAATATGATATTGCGCAGGACTTACTACTAGGTTTTCCTCCTTCAGTTTATCAAGTTAAAGTGTGTGAAACTCTTAATTCCCTGTCGGCAGTTTTTCATCTGGAATCTTGATAAACTAAAGGGGAAAAACCTATTAAGGTCAAATATGGGTCTTACTCAATTGTCACCAAAATTTGACTTACTAGGTTTTTCCAGATTACAGGGGATGTGTTCATCCACGTTGGCAAGGATGTGCACCTTGATTGTAATTCTACCGACTTCAAGGAATATTATGGTATATAACTCCCTCTGTCAGCAGCCGGGACCGGAAAACCCCTAAAATGGACCAATGCTCCCCCGTAAAATTCTTGTCTTAGCCCTATATCAGAATATCAGAATATTTTAATCGACGTTTTGTTGTACAAAGTGGGCTGGTTTTTCTGATTCCTTACATGTATAAGTTCATACTTGTAATATAATTGAACATTGTACATCTCAGTTTTAATCAAAATTGAGGGCGCAGCCTTCAAAACATATAAGCCTTTAAATATAAATTCAATAATAACATATTGGCCTTTTATTCATAATCATTATGTACAAAATCAATTCCAGCATTTGACTAATTGTTCGATGCTGTAATACATCGTTCATCTACCGCTGTGCAATGACGTCAGAGGGCATTCCAGTGACGTGCAGCCTTCGTCTTTGACAGCCCTTTGTAGGCCTACGGCTGCGCTCTGATAGTCCAATACAGTATAACTGTAATTAAAGTGCGTATTATATTACAGTTTTACTGTGCCTGTGTTATAACACGGTAACACGTGTTACGGTATATTACAGTTGTTACTGTACCCTGTGTTATACACGGAATAAATCGCAATAACACTAACGAAAATAGTTTAAGAATGTTGGATATCCGATATTTATTGTTTAAGATTGTTGGCTATCCAATATTTATAGTTTAAGATTGTTGGCTATCCAATATTTATAGTTTAAGATTGTTGGATATCCAATACGTATAGTTTATGATTGTGCCATCCATGTTTTTACCTCCCCGACCACCAACCCCCTGAGTGTTTTGACATATAAATTCTGTATCAATATCATTTCAAAGGTGTCAAATCTAAAATACGTCCAGTATACGTATTTGTACGTATACTGTCATTGTCAGTGTTATTGCGCTTTATTCCGTTGAGGGCGCTAACACCCTATAACACAGGATACAGTAACAACTGTAATATACCGTAACACGTGTTACCGTGTTATAACACAGGCACAGTAAAACTGTAACATAATACGCACTTTAATTACAGTTAAACTGTATTGGACTATCAGAATTGGGTGACAATATGCAAGATACTCAATTCACTGTATTATACGTGATGACGTGACACTCACGAACGAATGTGGTTCCTATCGGGACGGTGACAACGATCGTGCACTTTCAAGAAGTCGCCACACTCGACTCTTGGGCAAGTCTTTAATATTGTTGAACTGAATTTCGGTATAACTCGGTGCCAGTGCAGAACGTTCGAAACCGCGCATTCGTAGACGTTGTGCGACACAGCTAAAACCATAAATAAACTTTCCAAGCGAAAGTGCTCTTGCCATGCTAGCGGATACTTGCAGCTTTGCAGCTACTTGTTTTATTTGGCACCAGTAACGATGGACACGTTTTGCTCGCTTCTGCATTCATGGGTTCAATGGGCTATTCCAGTCGAAATACATCATACACCCTATATGGAAGGATCACCGAATCTCCCACAGGTAGTGTAGATTTCAAACGGGGTCACCCATTCAGGTAACCCCATTTAGAATTAACACTCCTGTGTGGCAGATTAAGGTCATATCTTCAATAGGAGGCGTAGGGAGTTCAATTGGAATTACCCAATACGTAATCGCAGATATCCATCAACTAATTATATCATATTATTATAAATAAATTATTTTCACTTCTGTGTAAGATGTCCATTTGTGCAGGATCGTCCATTTTTGCAGGATATTGTGTATAGTCAGATACGATAATGTTGCCAGATTGAAAAAAATATCTTGCTCATGATTGTAGTCTTCCTATCCTTATACTTATTTTGCATAGCGCTGGACTATTATGCCATCGATACCTTACTTCTTTGATAGATATATATTACATAACTGTTTCGTCATTAGACGTAGAATCCAGGTCACCAGAGGCCAATTCTGGGTCATCATAGGTCAATCCAGGGTCAAGTCGAATCGGAATCTTTCCATCGCCTGCTTCCGGTTGTGTCATTCGTTCCAATGTAAAATATGGATTGCCGCTGTCCTCATTGACAGTATCTGCAGCCGGATTAGGTGTGGTAGGCGCTTTAGATGCAGTGGGTTTACGCACTTTTCCATAGTCTGTTTCTGGCTTTGCTAAAGAAACGTAAGAACCAGGATCCGATGGCGGCGGATTCCTTACAGCAGATGCTTTGGGAGCAGCATCAACCTCCATGTCATCGATACGTTCTTTCTGAGCATCGGGGTTCAGTGTGAAGTAGGGATTGCTACTACTGTCGAGCTCTTGACCATGATTAGTCTCCGAGGAAGGAGTTACTACCCCAGGCGCTGAAGGTGTTGTAACAGTCACTACCTCTTTGAAATCTGGTTCTAACTGAGCATCAGGATTCAATGTGAAGTAAGGATTGCTACTGTCAAGCTCTGGACCATTAGTAGTCTCCGAGGAAGGATTAGGTACGCTAGGCGCTGAGGGTATTGCAGTGGCTTCTACCTTGTTTGTATCTGGCTCAAGCTGACCGTCTGGGTTCAAGGTAAAGTAGTGGCCGTTGTCATGATTGTGTTGATCTTCAACAGCGTTCTCAGTAGCAGCAGTCAGATTAAGAACGCTCGACGCGGTAGATTCTAGGGACGACTTTGGTAAGGTCTGATACATATTCCTCATGATGTGACCAGGAGGGCTGCCATTAGCATTCGAGGACTGACGACTTAGTGCAGGATTCGCTTCAACCGATCCCATCAATGATTCGAGGGCATTTGTGATTTGTTGGAAAGTGGGTCGAGATTCAGGATCGACTTTCCAGCATTGCTGCATGATGTCGTATCTGCGGTCAATAAAAAATTATTCATAGTAATTACTATCTGTCTGGACAACCAGCTTAAAATTTCCAGAGACATATAGTCACACATGATTGATTTTAAGACCATTGATAGGCCTCTAATCACAGGTAGAATTTGCTTAATTGGCTCGGGTAAGGTGCACGTAAAATAGCACATGGTAAAATGCTATTGACAGACATATTTTTAAAGGCATTGAGGCAATTTAATTACATCAAATATTGCGAAATTTCGCGAACGTTCTGAGACAAACCATTTTTATGTTATGCCTAAAATTCACATGTATTTCAATTTCGTTAGCTTCCATTCCAAATCTCCATTTTTTTAAAAAGGAGATTTTGGTATCACCATTTTCAGAAAGAAATTCTCTTTCCAGTAACACACAGCCTTATCTCCATAACAACCCCTTTTAAAGTTAAAAGCCAGTACAGTAGTTTTCATTATGCCATGCAAGCCTCAAGTCCACTATCTACTCAAGTTTGTCCATGTCAGAAAGCCTCATCTCCATTAGACAAGTACTTTTGTGAATTATTGGCAATTCTAGTATATTTATTTAGTACTAGTTAATAGCATTATTTATACACATAAATATATCAGGATTACTATTGGAAAGTTTCTCTTCAGTATATTAAATGTTCACTGTGTCATGCGGTTATAGAGTATGACCAAAATCTTCAATATTCCGTTTCTCAAAATGGTCAAAATGAAGATAAGGCCTTGTGATTCTGAGCTCTCGTTATGTTCAAGGCTAAAGAAGCCGTATTCCAATTCATACTTACATCGCCGGTGGACACTGTGGAGGGCATTTCATTCGCTTTCCGTCCATCAGATACTCGTACATGTCTCTGTTCTCCACTCCAATGTACGGTCTACTGCCTCGAGTGAATGTTTCCCACAGGAGGACTCCAAATGCCCACTGCATTATCAAAGGGGATACACAAAAGTGTTGAAGAATTATTTTATGTATAATTTACTTCTGAATGTAAGATGAACATTAATAATGGTCATTGTTGCTGTTACCACTCACAAAATCAAAAAGGTGGCACAAAATGTCACACATGGCTTTGAAACACATTGAATGACTTTCTACCCTCAAGGTCAAAAGGTCAATTAACCACCTACGTTGGCAAGGATGTCCCCTTATAGGTACCCAAACAAAGAACATTTTGGTACATAACTCCGTGTCACCTAGACTGGGACCGAAAAACCCATAATACCGTATGCTTCCAAACTATTAGTGTGAAATTCTTGTCTTAGCCCTGGACCAGAATATTTGAATCTACGTTTTGTTGTACAAATAGGGCTGATTTTTCTGAATCCTTACACGTGTAAATTCATACATGTAATACAATAGATAGAATAGATAATCGGTACCTAAAAATCTGAGATAAACATTAAATGAGCAAGTTTCTTCTCCGCAGTTTGATATGAAAAAAATTCGAATGGATACTTTTAAAAGTTATGGCGATTTCAATGACCGCGCATAACAACAGCAAAGTTGCACTGGAAATGGTTTTCTATGGGATATCAATGATTTGTGTGTGATTACTGTCAAAACTGTGTGTTATCTGAACCAGCCACAGGTATCTGGATAAATGGGTCTGGAGTGATTGCGGTTTAAAGGGTGTGTTAGCTGTGAATATTAAACGGGGTTTGATGTTTAGCTGGGAGCCTTTACACAGACATTTTCACTGCGTAAGCACACACAAATCAATGATATCCTATAGAAAACCATTTCTAGTGCAACTTTGCTGTTGTTATGAGAGGCAGTTTTGTTATTGCACTTTTCTGTCTTTCCAATGTGTAAGCGGGGTCTCTGGTGGTCCAACGTACATAAGACATTTTCCACCTGACTGACACCTAACCATACTAACTGACACGATAGTGAACTGAAAACAACTCCACAGTTACCCTCTATTGCAGCGAGAAATATCCAATGGACGCACGTCACAATGATGGGGTTGGCCGCGAGGTCAACCTTACCCCAACACAGCTCTCTGGACATCCGTGGTGCACAATACGTAAGCTAGACCTCACGGGTCGGATTGGTTAGTGGCATTTTGTGAGTTTTCAAGCATGCGCAGTAAGTGCGCTCGCAATGTCGAGCTGTGGCCAGGAGAATATGTGCCGTAGGTCCATTACAAGATAAGGTCTAAACAACTGTCAAATCCCCACCTCGAGTACTTACCGCGTCTGTGCTTTCGTCGTACACTTGATCGGAGAGACTTTCTGGTGCCATCCATTTGACTGGCACCCTAGCCGTTAGATCACCGCTCCTGTAATATTCTGATTCGTGGATGTCTCGCGAGAGCCCAAAATCGGCAATCTTGAGCTTTAGAGCGCCATCAATCCTGAACATATAGATAAAGACAGGTTGGTTAAGGTAGATGTAAATGGAATTAACACCTTACTTATATTGCATATTGTCCCTTAAACAACTGTACTTATATCACGACTGGATGGTCGTTGCGGAGTCCAGAAATCGAATTCAGACGCTACATCCCTCCCCATACCTCCACGTGTGAAGCATTCAGGCAAAATATATATTGACCCGACGAGCATTTTTACAATTTGAGATTTTGAAAATGTTGTGTGTTTCTGTTGTGCGTTTCTGTTTTTATAAAAAACAAAGTTTTACTTTTGTTTAAATGTTTGACATTTTTTTCTCGAAAAAAACCCCTGAAAAAACCCCGACGTTTTCGTCGCCTTAAAATGTTTAGGTTTTTTGCACTTAACATTTTCCACGCGGCTATAAGTTTTACTATATTACAATATAAAACAGATTTTTCAGAAACCTTTCCCAAATTGCAAGGCCTATCTCAAAGATAACTGACCAATACTAGGCATGTTTGTACTTATTTCAATACATTTCTCTTGGTGATTCCAAATATGGCAATGAAATACAATAATTGTGACATTTTTGAAACATTTTGTAAAGTTTGTCTGCAGACGCCTGACGCGTTAAAACACATTTACTTCGAATAAATAGAGACCATACTATAAACACTCATTTGGTATTTCAGCATTGCTATAGTAAACCTCTTTTTTATAATACAGACTATTCAGAATAATCTCACATGCAGTTTCTGGCCGCAAGGTCTCGGTGCACAAACTTCCGTCCAGCCAAATAGGTCATTCCATTGGCACCGTCCAGTGAAAAGTTCAACAGTTGATCCGTCGTTACTGCCTAATAAATGCAACGAAACGATTTGAACTGATCATGAAGAAATACTACTCGAAAAACCGAAGGTTCAGATTTGTTAATCCTTTTCTTTCTATTTCTTAGTAATTCCATTTCCGCTCATATCACTTTTATTACGTGTAAGTTCCCTTATTGAGAAGAGGAAATTTTACCTGCGATTGGAGCCAAATTCCTGGTTATAAATTTGTTTCTACTCGATAATGAGTAGATGCCCTGGACTTTAAAGTAATAAAATAAACTTAACACGGAAATACTTTGTATGCCAATTTATATTATTTCTTACCAAGTCTTCATCCTTCAGGAGAAATGATTTAAGATCCCCGTGCTCCATAAAGGGCAACACAACCAAAGGGCTACCAGATGGGTCAAAGGTCAAACCGAGTAATCCTAAGACATTGGGATGATCGAAATCTTTCATGATCATCGCCTCCCTCAGGAACTTCACAGCGAAATCTGCATCCGTGTTATCTAAATTTAAAAAAAATGTATCGTACTTTGTCAAAAGACAAAGGAGTTTTGTTTAGTAAAGCATCCCTTCCCGACTAGCATCAAAGCAGGACGTTCCCGACTACCAGACACCAAATTTGAGCTTTTAACATGTTTAAAAGTGTGCGTGACGCGTGAGTGACTCGTCCATAGATGCTCTGGATCCAAGTCATGTGATCCTAAAATACCTCTACACGCCATCTGGAATTTCTGGTTAATGGTTCCAACATTCGATATGAAGGTTCATTATACTGTTCCAACATCATTTAAAATGTGCTATACCTAATTCGTTACAGGTGATAATAAAAGTTAGAAACGTATACTCATATTTACCCTTTATTGTCTTGACGGCCACATGTTCGGTCTTATCTACTATTGTATATGCGGCCATAAACACCTTTCCGAACTCACCTGAGAAAGTCATTGGAAAAATATTCAATTGAATTAGCAAGTCCTGGACGAGGGCGTAACCAGCAGGAGTAGCCATTGCATTTCAGATCATAACGTAATATTGATCGAACAATACTATCGATACAGAGTATTATTTAATGTTTCGGGTTTTAAATAACCTCTTGGTAGATGGTTGTGCGTGTTGTTTTCTGTGAGATCACCAAATATTGTTGTGTATGGCTATTATACTCATATTGCACCGCGTGCAACATGTTGTCATCCAGTATGAAAATTCGCCCAAAATGTTTGCATCACCTTGAAAACCGCGTCTATGTATATCCAAATATCTACTTCTTCTTTGAAATTCCTAAGAGGTATTTACATGCAGGTACTTTTCTTTAAAAAAAAAAAACACCCGTAGGACACACTTTACCAAATATCCATTCAAGAAAATGTATACAGATCTTTAGTAATGATATCAGCTATAGTAGTCTTTTGAGTGCCATTAACTCCGCATTTTTTTGAAACAAAACTTGTATAATCAACCTTCAAAATGTGTTGTATAGACCGACGGTGGTGTCCTTACAGTAACACTACGAGGTCCTCAGATCGGGGTTCGTATCAAATTTGCTATTAATTTGCACAGAAACATAGTCCTAATAGTACTACGTTACTTATGTGTAAACATGTAAAGGCCCTGTCACACTGTTGCGTATAGACGGACGGGGGTAACGTGTGTTCGACGTTTTGGAAATTTGGGTGTACGTTCGTGTAAGTTCGTGACATATTTGACATACTTTGTATTCGTCAGGGGTTCGCAGAGGTACGCTGGGGTTTATAGAAATGTTTGAGACTGTCCAACATTTTGAGCGGGTGACAACGTAGTGATCCATACGCTATGTATACGTTGAGCAGTCGCTGCGTAAACGTTTCGCACGTAACGTGGGTGTAGGTTGATTATCCGTCAACTGTTCGGCCATATACGGCGCTTAAGAAAGAATCCTACACCCCACGGGCGAAACGTTCACACAGCGAATGCTCAACGTATTCATAGAGTATTGATCACTACGTTGTCACCCGCTTAAATATGTTCATAAACCCCAGCGTACCCCAGCGAACCTCTACGTGAACCGCTATAACGAATGCAACGCATGCCAAATATGAGCTAATAATTTATGTCACGAACGAAATACAACTTACAAGTACGTACACCAACATTTCCAAAACGTCGGGCACATGTTAGCTGACTGGGCCATAAGCCGTGCATTGATATGATTCCTGTAACCAAATGTACCGTAACGTAATATCGTGGTTCTACCAGTAAATGGTCGACGGGTTGGTTTACAAGTCTATTATAAAATCAAAGTAAATAATTATAATGTCTAACCTTTTCCTAAGGTTTTGCCCAATGTCAGTTGACTATAATGGATTCGTAAATCATCCACATTTATGGTTATATCATTGGTAAGCTGAACGGTCGTCGGGCCACCATTCATGCCATTAGCGTGTGCCTCCGTCGCATTCCGGTCTACGGCTGTAGAATATCATTTATCATTAGAAATCATCTATACATAATCATGATAATAATATTAATAGATTTATAGTGAAGATGGTCAATCAAAACTACTACAGGTTCAGTCACACAGCCAATTATTTGCTAGAAAACCACTTCCAGACTGCTCAAGACTGGTCACGATTGGCAATTATTCGAAAATCGTGATCAGTTTTCTTTTTTCATGTGAAGTTTCGGCAAAGTCTGGGACTGTCCTGTGCACTCTTCTGCAGTCTTGTGTGGTCGGGAGCACGTGGCAAATTTGACAAAACCGCCACGATTTTTTCTCGCAGCCTAAAAAAATCGTGGCTGGTTTTTTTAATCGGGAAGGTCGGCATGGACACATGAGCGGTTTGGAAGCGGTAGCCGATGAGTTGGCGCGCATCATGAGTGGGTTTGTGTAGTTGGAAAGTGGTCGGCAATGAGTCTGCTCCAAGCGGGAGAGAAGATGCAAGCCAACTTGACGTGTTAAAATCGGCGACTACAGAAGATTAGTCGCCGACTTGTAGCCAACTGCTCATGTAAAAAAGAAGATTATGTCTTGACAGCAACATGTCAAAACTTGTGCCGTCGTGTCAAGGTCGGCGATTGATCAGGGACTGAACAAGTGGCGTCGCCGATTAAACATGCTTGATCTGGTTGATTTCATGATGCTGTCGCCTACTGGTAGGCGATTCAGCATCTCTTGTCTTGTTGAAGGCAGGGAAGATCGTATACTAATCAGCCCTGCTCATCCCTGGTCGGGATCCAAAATGTAAATTGTGCAAATTTGAACAAGATTTCAGCCGATTTTGAAAAAAAATGGTGGTCTTGTGTAGTTGGGAAGAGGTTGGGTCGGGAGCTGTCTTCTGTGTGACTGAACATTTAAGGGTTACAGTTTTGTTACGATAGTTGCGGGTTTGCCAACACTATGGAGACCACAACTGAGTGATTATGACAATATTCTTTTGTGACTGGGTTGGTCCAGGCCAATTTGAGGCTATTTCCCCCGCTATTTCCATTGAAATAGGATGAGACTATTCAACTCTATGTGATCAAATGTATTTGAGACAAAGGTTCTCAACATTGACCTCTCTTCGTATTTATAAACCATTGATGTTGTGTAGGGGTGTGTTGATATTGAAATATATATAATATTTTTGCTAATAAGTCAAGGGCAGATGTTGAGACATGATGATTTGCGACAGGTAATATCCAAGGCTTGGTATTTCATATTTTTTCATTAATTTGCATGTCAAACAAAGCCTCGAACTCGGGTGTGTGGGGAGCGGGGAGGGGGTGGGGGGGGGGGGGGGGGTAGGGTAGATGGGGGTGGTAGGGTAGGGGGCAGTCAACTATCACACTGTACACTTTAAAAAAATAGTAATGGTGAACATGGGAACATTTATAAAGCGCGCGCAAATCCGCAAGACGCTCATGGCGCATGAAGAGCAACAAAACCAGCAGGAAACAAGATAAGGATCGAGAGAGTAATATAATAAACAACCAAAATGCAGAAAGATACAATCAAAATAGACATGATGAATAACACACAAATGTGGCATAAACAGTTTAATACATACAACCTAGTCCTGTTCATAAGCAATTGTGAAAAAGTGTGTCTTGAGTTGTGATTTAAAGCACCCAATTGAAGGGCAACTGCGGATGTAATCCGGGAGGGTGTTCAATAGTATACGAAGCCGAGCAGAAACCGAGATGGCGCTATCAACCCGCCCAAGACAATGATGATTTCCAGTACAGTAAGAATGCTTTCTTAAAGGCTCAGCAGACTCCCCAATGCTCGAACTCTTTGCGCTCTCACACATACGTAGTAGCTCTACCACAACAACATGACGCAGCCTGATTGGTCAACGGTGCTCAACGCTTGCGCTCAGCGTTGGAGCGTTGTTGAGTCTGCTGAGCCCTTTAGTAGAGCGGAGACAGAACGAGATGGAATGTTGAAAGTTCAATGAATTCACTGATATCCGGGACTGATATATTGTGGTACAAGTCCATTTCAGCACGGTAAGTTAGAAGCATCAGCTTGTATTGAATCCGGAAACTAACTGGAACTGGAAGCCAGTGTAGGTCAAATAAAACAGGTGAGATGTGATATCAGAAGGCTTTGCACGAGTGATGAGTCTGAAAACCATATATTCTGTTTTAGTTGCAATCGGCGAAACCCAAACAGAATGTAGCATTTACCCATATCCAAGCGATATGATATAAATGCATGAACCAATTGTTCAGTCGCTTGTAGGGTGAGAAAATCAAATACAGCATGCGTGACCAAACTATCTGGTAAAAAGAGTTGTTTTGAAATCGGATGCTACGCTCGTAACGTGTTAACATGGTCAAGGGGTCTAAAATCTGTCTATTTTCAGAAAAAGGGTACTTTTTTCAGAATCCTATCGATATCTTACGATTTTAGGGGGCCTAGTGGGGGAGAAAACACGCGAAACCCTCATTTTATGGAGAATCTTTTGTCACGCATGGTTACGGCATGATATCTGACACCAGACGTAGACCATCAGACAAGGAAAATAATGCAACTATTCGTGGTCATAAGAAAGAACTTACCTGATTTCAGAAGACGAATACTTTCAAGCAGTGTATCGTTAGCTTCTGCAATTTGTTTCTTGTCGCGTTTGTGTTGCCGGCGAAAGAAAACGTACATCAGCGCGAGTGCTATCAGAAGAAGGACTATCGCACTAACCAATCCGCCGACGAGCGGCCAGATGGTAGGAACTTCAGGCGCGTATACAATGAAACCAATGTTATCAAACCGCAAGTTCCCTTGTTCTATCTGAAAAAAGAATGACATAATTATTAGTTTAGGCATCACTGTATTATACACTGAAATCCTGTTGTCTTCACTTTCATATAATATAATTCACAAGATAGCATCCTGATAGAGAGATCGTGAAACGTAGTCTATTGCAATACAGGATAATCGATAATACTATTGCATTGCCAAATAGTACTATTGCACAATAAAACTTCTGTTTCATGAATAAGTAGGCTTTTGGGAATTGAACGATGAAATCTAATGAATGTCACATGCCATCAATTTGACAAATTTGTTCTATGAATATGTAGGCCCCTACTTTGAAATAGTATGACCTAATGTACAAAAAAGGGTGTTGTAAAGCATTTTTAACCAAACAAACATGATAAAGATAACAATTCAGAGGTATAGACCTTCCGGATTATATATAACTTCAGTTTCATCATGGAAATCAACATCTGACTTACCACTACATCACGACGTCCCGTATCCAGGGTATCATTGACATTGGGTGTGGTACCATCTGTGTCAATGGCTGCCGGTTTTTCTTTGGGTATGTAACATGTGATGTTATCCCGTCCAAGAACAAGAGATGTGCAGGTTTCATTGCCAATGTACACCGTTACATCAGAAGCTGTACTGGCCAAGTTCAATCGTTCTCCCTGTAGATCAATATAAGATTTAATGTTCTTTATTAAACAAAGAGCATTATCTGATTTAAATTAATTTGCATCATGCATCAAATCATCGTTAAGACATTTTCGTATTTGGCAATCTATTTCAAGTGGTAAATTCATTCCGTTATAAATAAACGTCCTGGACTGGGGCAATGACACCGGTCTCCTTGAATCCACAATGTCTAAGGCAGAGAGGGGCAACACCAGTCAACAGGGAATACTGCAGCAATGATATTGGCCTTATCATAAGGTTATCCATAAGTTTATGGTGTTGCCATCAGCCATGTGATGTGATGATCCTGGCTCAATCACAGCCAAACTGGAAGTTAGTCAAGGGGAAGGCATGACTTAAGAATGACAATGACAATATTGCTGAAAGATCGCCGATGGATGGAGAAGTCTTTTGTCACCGCCTTTTCTATGTGTTCTAGTGCAGTCGGTGGATGATGATCCCGGGGGAGCAAGGTTAAGTCGATACAGTAATCATGGTAACAGTCCAAAGGTTACAGCCATAAGGAAGGTCTTACCAATATGAATGTAATCAAAGGTAGCCGAATTAAAAATGTAGTACATAGGCTTATGTTCAATTTTTCGTCCCTTCGGGCATTTTATAAACAATCTCCACAAATTTCATATTTTGATCAAAATTTTGTGTAGATTTCAAAAATTCTGGGTGGGAATTTTTTAAGTGGTGTCTTGGGCGCTTTTTGGGCTACTTTTGGCGGCCATCTTGTTTTGACTTTTAGATGGTATTGAAATTGATAAAAATAGTAGTACTTGGCATGTAAAACATTTGCACACCACCTCTTATGGTATAATTAGGAATATGTGATAGGTAAATCTCTAAAAATAATAATAACAGTCATTTGGGGGGATTTTTGGGCTACTTTTGGGTACTTTTTGGGTGATTTTGGGTGCTTTTTGGACGTTTAGTGGTAATTGGTCATTTATTTTGATGGATTTGTATATATTTTTCTTGCCACCACATATCTGACGATGGGCTATGTCAATTGGAACTGCGTTATCTGCTATAGGCCATTCGTGGAGGATATAATGCTCTGATTTTTCAGACACGTCCTGTTTATTATTTCACCTTAAATACCAGGACACATTCATCCTCGCATGTTTTTTCTCTTCTATACGAGGCCTATTCTATAAAGAGTGTACAGTAACGGGTCTTCAGACTGTCCCAAAATGATTAGTACCCATTATTTCCCAAGTTCATTAATGTTTCTCATCATGAAACCAAATGAGATTAGGTCCATTGTTTTTTCATCATCTTTTACATAATACCCTTTCATTAGAATTTTAGATCATTTAATTATCGGATTTATCAGACTGAAAATACACACCATTGTGTATAGACAAAGTGCAAAGAATTGTGTGTTTAACGTGTTAATCTCTTGTCAACTACTATAATATATTATTCTTTTCTATGTTAAACTGTTATTATAGTGCTGCT
Source organism: Ophiura sarsii (assembly GCA_035610835.1). Taxonomy (NCBI): domain Eukaryota; kingdom Metazoa; phylum Echinodermata; class Ophiuroidea; order Amphilepidida; family Ophiuridae; genus Ophiura; species Ophiura sarsii. Next base: position 72,075,918 of record CM069443.1, on the reverse strand, counting down.
TGTTCAAATCACTGAGTAATAATTCTCATTTTGACGAGTACATGATGTGCATCACACATGAGTAATCCAAAGCTTTGTTTCTATAGTGGGTCAGGCTAATTTTAAGGACATTTAAATGTGTAAAGAAGTGGTCTTGGATAATTAATACTGGCTTATACTTCTTTTTTCACATTGGGTGGAGTATCTTTTCAAAATTGGTAAACATAAAAGTCCCTTACTTTTTAACTTTTGATTTAGATGATAATTTAATGCTTTAGGCAAATAGAACATTGTCTGTCTGCAAAGTATGAGGGTCATTCACAAAGATCTACCTCCTTAACATCGCATATGAATGTCATCCCCATGACATTTGTCATGATTATCTGAATCATTTAAATTAAATGATGATTGATATCTGTTTCAGTCAGTTGTGGTCAAAGCCAGAGAGAAATTTTGGACAACGGAAACAGAAAAGTACCCAGCTCGAAATAATTGTGTGGGATATAATAGCACAATTTTATACTGAAAATGGAAAAACAATGGATTAAATATAATACGGAATTATCGTGTATGAATAAGCTTGTAAGCAATATTATACTCTTGTAGTATAATATCAACTTGAATATATAATTCATTTAGCATAATTCATTTAGCATACTGGAATACTGCTAATCGGTCAAATTCGTTGTTACAATCCAGGTGAGCTAGAAAGATGAATGGGGGTGTCATTTTCCACTAATTCTGGTATTACAAATTCAATAGAGGAGTCATTGTGATGTTTAGGGGTGACTCTGACCTCTTAATCTAAGATGGCCACTGTCTGCCATCTTGAAATACCTAAAATATACCGTCCTTGGCACCAATCTGCCGAGCACCTTATCACCCTTACAGGAGTGGACACCTGTTTGTATGGTAGCCTATACTTATTTTGTTTGGTTCACCGCTTGAGTACGGATTTAAAACCGAAATCATTCAAATGGGACACCAATAGACACCGTTGAATCACAGATGACTGAACTGTCTGACTAAATATATTCATGACATAAGATCATTTCCATCCATGTGATAATTTAAAGACCCAAGTGGTCATTTAATGACCATGAGTGATCATTCAATGACCACAAGTGATCCCTTGTGGTCCTTTTATGATCCCCCTTGTGGTCCTTATTATGATCACCCTTGTGGTCCTTATTATGATCACTCGTGGTCATTGAATGATCACCCGTGGTCATTGGGACCACAAGGGATTAATTAAGGACCACAGGGGATCAGTTAAGGATCAAAGAGGATCATTTAAAGGTCAAAAGGAGATAATTTAAGGACCACAAGGGATCATTTAAGGACCACAGGGGGTCGTTTAAGGACCACAATGGATTATTTAAGGACCACAAGGGATCATTTAAGGACCACAGGGGATCTTTTAAGGACCACAGGGGATCATTTAAGGATCACGGGGGATCATTTAAGGACCACAGGGGATCTTTTAAGGACCACAGGGGATCATTTAAGGACCGCGGGGGTCATTTAAGGAGAACAAGGGATCATTTAATGACAACAAGGGATCATTTAATGACCACAGGGGATCATTTAATGACCACATGGGATCATTTAATGACCTCATGGGATCATTTAATGACCTCATGGGATCATTTAATGACCATATGGGAACATTTAATATCCCCATGGGATCATTTAATGACCATATGGGAACATTTAATGACCACAGGGGATCAATTAATGACCACATGGGATATTTAATGAACACAAAGGATCATGTAAGGACCACAGGGGATAATTTAAGGACCACAAGGGATTATGTAAGGACCACAAGGGATCATTTAAGGACCACAAGAGATCATTTAAGGACCACAAGAGGTCATTAAAGGACCACAGGGGATCTTTTAAGGACCACAGGGGATCATTTAAGGACCACAGGAGATCATTTAATGCCAACAAGGGATCATTTAATGACCACAGGGGATCATTTAATGACCATATGGGATCATTTAATGACCACATGGGATCATTTAATGACCATATGGGAACATTTAATGACCACAGGAGATCATTTAATGACCACAGGGGATATTTAAGGACCACATGAGATCATTTAAGGACCACAGGGGATCATTTAAGGACCACAGGGGATCATTTAAGGACCACATGGGATCTTTTAAGGACCACAGGGGATCATTTAAGGACAACAGCGGATCATTTAAGGACATCAAGGGATCATTTAAGGACATCAAGGGATCATTTAATGACCACAGGGGATCATTAAAAGATCACAGGGGATCATTTAAGGACCACAAGAGAACATGTAAAGACCATGCGGGCTCATTTGATGATCATTTATTGACCACATGGGATATTTGATGACCACAGGGGATCATTTAAAGACCACACATGATCATTTAATGACCACAAGGGATAATTTAAGGACCACATAGGATAATTTAAGGACCACAGGGGAAAGTTTAAGGACCACAGGGGATCATTTAAGGACAAAAGGGATCATTTAATGACCACAGGGGATCTTTTAAGGATCATAGGGGATAATTTAATGACCACAGGGGATCATTTATTGACCACAGGGGATCATTTTAAGGACCACAAGGGTCATTTAATGACCACAGGGGATCATTTAATGACCACAGTGGATCATTTAATGACCACAGGGGATCACTTAATGACCACGGGATCATTTAAGGATCACAGGGGATCATTTAAGGACCACAAGGGAACATTTAAAGACCATTCGGGCTCATTTAATGATTATTTAATGACCATACGGGCTCATTTAATGATCATTTAATGACCACATGGGATATTTAATGACCACAGGGGATCATTTAAAGACAACACAGGATCATTTAATGACCATAAGGGATCATTTAATGACCTCAAGGGATTATATAAGGACCACAAGGGATCATTTAAGGACCTCAAGGGGTCATATAAGGACCAACAGGGATCATTTAAGTAAGAACCACAAGGGATCATTTAAGGACCACACCACTGATCATTTAATGACCACACCTGATCATTTAATGACCACAGCACACCATTTAATGACTGCAAGGGATCATTTAATGACCACAGGGGATCACTCAATGACCACAGGGGATCATTCATTGACCACCACCGGGGATCTTTCAATGACCACAGGGGATCATTCAATGACCACAAGTTATAGCATTACAACCCCATGCAATGATTTAAAGATTCGACCGGTTGTTAAACATAAATAACCCCAAGTGATCGTTTAATGAACACAATATTGACCACACACAATCATTTATTGACCGCGAATGGTCATTTAATAACTCAGCGCGGATTAATTCAAATTGAAAGTGTCAGGCATGGGTGAAGGATATGAATGTAAATGGATTTTTATTGAAAAGAGAACATGGACCGATTAATCAAAAAATTTAGTCGTACAAGATCTTCATTTTTATCATGCACAATCAGTGTTTAAAATTTACCGGTAAATTATAAATCGCGGTTAATTAACCGGTTAATTAACGTTAATTAGCGGTTAAATTGGTAAATTATGATGAAAAGTCATAGTATGATTTTCGATTTACTGACAAGTTTGTCATCGTTATACCCATGGCCATGTATTAAATTATGAACAGGTAAATGTTTTCTTCTTCTTCTTTGGCTTTAGACATGCAATTTAAGCCTTAGGTTCAATCAGTTTTACTGTTTAGAAATAAATCAACAACTGTCACTGGTGGGTGTTCATATTTTGTTGTCAACTTTTTTATTCCAAACAACGACCTCTTTCAAAAGTCACACTTAAGGTTATCACTATATCAGCCTGTAATCTGTATGAACATGCAGTACTGTGAACATGTAACCTACATAGCCATTAACAAAGTCTTTTCTTAAGAGATTAAGGGGGGCTTAAGAAAGTCACTTTACGAATTTTGTGAGTGCTGTAATTATTGAACTATGGTTTTTGGAAAGAAAATAAGTCAGATAATCCACATTTTGGGTCAATTTTGACCAAAAATGTTGATTTTATGAGAAAAGCACAAAAAATCACTTTTTACCCAGTCAAAAAAGTTCAACAAAGCTAACAAAAATAATTTTAAGTAAAAAAATCCCTAATTGGTAGATTATAATGTAAAGACACTAACTTAGGGACGAGGTTTTTTTTAACCAATTTAATATTTGTTGAAATATTGACAAAAAAGTGAGAAAAAAATGGCGCTTTTTGGTCAAAATTTCAAAAAATATTAAATTAGGTTTTAGCTTTGTTGAACTTTTTGGGACAATGAACTTTTTTGACCACTTTTTGGGGTCTTTAGTGATTTTCTCAAAAGTAAACATTTTTGGTCAAAATTGATGCAAAATTTGGATTCTCTGATCCATTTCCTTTCCTTAAAGTACTGCATCTACATCCATAGTACACTAATGATACTGTGTTTTGCATAGAATGGTCCCAGTGAACAAATTACTGATCTACTTAAATGTTTCAAGTAGTTTAAAGTGTCAAAATAATTGAAAAATTATAATTTACCTATTTTACCACCGGTAAAATATGGTGCGGTTAATTAACCGGTTATTTAACCGGCTAAATTGCGGTTAATTAACCGACTTGGAACACTGTGTACAATTAATTTGAACAATTTGAGTTGACAGAGTCAACAGCATTTTATGTTACATCAATCTGAAACAAGAGAAATTGATGATATATAATTACTGACTGATGTGTAAATGTGTGTTATTTCAAATGCTTCATTGCTATCTACAGCTAACCCAAACCAAACCAAGGTGTATTCCTAAAGCTTGGTAAAATTTCAATGGTAATCATCATGTTCGTTTTTAAGCAATGTTTTTTAAAGGAAATTTAGACAGAGGTCTATGGAGAATATTAATTATTTTAAACACATTTTGCCCGTCTGGCCCGAAATGTGCGAGCCATATTTGTGTATAAAAAGGTTGCGCAACAATATACCCTTTCCATTTGACCATTTCCAAAATTAAAAAAATGGAGATTACAATTCTCACAATTTAACGAAACGTGTCACTGAAAAATTCGGAGAGCAATCTTCCTGTGAGATTTGGCATTAATGTGCACTACGCGCGTACAATACATAATTGCGTGTAAATGCTGCATCATACGATAGGCGGTATGAGATCGCGATGGTGATTTTAATCCATATAAAAAATATATAACTCATTTTATCTTTAAAGGGGGTGGGTCTTTGATCCCTGAACCAATATCTAGAACCCAGAGTTATATTTATAGACTAAAGGGACGGGACATTAAGTGGTGTTGAAAAGTTTAAATGTTTAAAAATTTACTTCAGAATTCAAGATGAACATTAAAAATCGCCATTATTGTTGTTTCTACTAACAAAAAACACAGCAAAACTAGATTAAAACAATATCATCGCTTTTTATTGAAAAACGCCCTCTATGCAAAATATGGTTCGCGTTATGTATCACGCGTACTGCACGGGGATACTGTCGGACGTAAAATGCTGGTCCCGCGGGATAAGCATTTTTTGAATCGACGTTTTCTGGTACAAAGAGAGCTGATTTTTCTTAATTCTTATAGGTGTAAGTTCATACATGTAATACAATTATAAAAATTAACTAATCTCAGTTTTTATCATAATTGAGGGCGCAGCCTCCAACACATCTCTTAGTGTCCCTTTAATGCCTTGTACATCTCACTTTACATGTATATGATATCAAAATAATATGATTGACAGGTGCAATATAGGCCCATTTATTAGTAACGTTAGTCACAATTATTTCTCAGTTTATAAGGGGTGCCTTTCTTGGGTCTTCTGAACCCTTTAATCACCCTTAGCAGCCCTGGTTGCATATCATTATGTATATTAGACACTGTCTCCTTGTTGTTCTATAATTTGAGCAATTTGTTTTTAGCTTAATCTCATTTTTGAGGACATTTTGAATAAGTTTTTTTTAAATTTAATTTTAAAGAAAAAGGGTACTTTTTCAAAATCCTCTTGAACTCGTTTCTTCATTGCCTTGCATTCACAATAGGATTGGGAAAAGTTATCTATATCATACTTGAAAGTTATTTTTAACCAGGAATATATTTGATTGTGATGTACCCATTTCTTTACACTTTTTATGAAACGGACCTCGTTCAGAAGAGACGCCTGTTTTACTGGTATTTAAGGTGAAATACGCAATTAGAGTGTGTCTTGAAAATCAGAGTATTATATTTGAGTTACCCCCCCCCCCCCCTCCCTCCCCCGGTGATGGCCTAATACTAATAACAGATAACACAGTTCCAATTGATATATCCCATCGTCAGATATGCGGTGGCCAGAAAATAAATACAAATACATCAAAAATAAATTACCAATTACCTTTAAAACGTCTAAATTCATGCGTATGGCAAAATGAGCCCAAAAAGCACCTAAAAAGCACCCAAAGTAGCCCAAAAAGCACTCAAAAATGCCATAGTATGACTGTTCATTTTTATTTTTGAGATTTACTTATCACATATTTCTAATTATATCATAAGAGGTGGTATGCAAATGTTTTACATGCCTACTCCCATTCTATCAATTTCAATCAACAATTCAAAACAAGATGGCTGCCAAAAGTAGCCCAAAAAGCGCCCAAGACACCACTTAAAAAATTCCCACCCAGAATTTTTGAAATCTACACAAAATTTTGATCAAAATATGAAATTTGTGGAGATTGTTTATAAAATGCCCGAATGTATACATAAGCCTATGTACTAATGGTCAAAACAAGTTTGTAGTAACAACATTAATACTTTCCAAGCGGCAGGCGTTTGCAGCAGACGACATTTCAAAAGTTCACAAAATAATTCAAAAATGTCAACATTATTGAATTTCATTACCATATTTGAAATCATTATGAGAAATGCATTGAAATAAGTACAAACATGCCTAGTGTAGGTTTAGTATTCCGTGAGATAGACCTTGAAAGTTGGGAAAGGTTTCTGATAAATCTCTTTGTGTACATGTATGGTAAAACTAATAGCCGCCTGGAAAGTGTTAAGTCACAGTAGGCCTATTTACCTTTATTAGTATTCTGCTTCCTCCGATCACCCCATCAGTTGCATTTCCCAATGGCAAGTAATTAGGATCATCGAAATACTCAAAGGTTATGCCGTGGGATTCAGACCATCTCACAAGATCACTGACACCATCCATCCTGAATCCAAGCACTCCATCAAGAGGATCATCTTCGACCATCTCACGTCGTCTACGTTTCTTTCGTGAAGGGATCACAACCGTCGGCGATGGGCACGACATGATGGTTATACTCCCAGGATGTAGTTTACAGTTCTAAATTCATGTAGAGAATAATAATATACTCATATCATGAGGGGATTAGACAAAACTATTCCGATGGAAACTTGAGATTAAAGGCCGATGAAGGAAAACAGTAGGCCTAAAAATCGTCGTTAGCGGTTTTCTTTTCCTCACCATGCGATTTTCCCTTTAAGATCAACGAGAGGACAACTTGAATATTTTTTCGAATAGCTGATTTCATTAACCAAGATTATTCTGATCTAGGGATTAGCAAAAACTATTGCCCGGTGAATATAGGTCTGATTGGCACACTATGTTAGTACAGTGCAACAGAGCATAAGTTTCCAAAAGTGCATGTTATTAAAATTACGCTCTAATTCAAAAAGTAACATATGTAAGACAAGGAGACAATATCATATTATAGAATACAGCTTGATGATTTAATGTCATAGGTTTGACCTTATTTGCATATGATTAGCATATTATAAAGAAATACATTACCATTTTGCTTTTTGGAATTTCCAACAAAAACTATAAATGCTATTAACACCAAAGTTACAGGAAATGAAGTTCCCATCATTGCCAACAATACTGTCTGAGAAAAAGTTCACATTTATCTTTACTTTTAACAAAAATCTAAAATCTGTCTTAATTAAGCTTAATTAATGACCAAACTCGTTGAAATTATTAAGTAATACTGTGTATCAAAATCAGACTTGCATGGTATCAAATTAAAGGTAAAGATGTGCTTAAAAATGGTATGAGCAGATAATTCAATATCCCTTTAGTATTTAGAATATCGTCCTCCAAACATTTAGTATATTTAAAATGAGAAGAAATCACATGTAACCACTAATTCATACAACTGTACACAGACTTGGCAAAATTCTATTAATACTTGTGTAGCCATACACGTAAACAATAGAAGGAATATTCAAGGACATGCTCCTGCTAAGGGACCTGTAGTTTGAAATTCGCGCTACAAGAAATTTGAAATGCAATTCGCCAGTGTGCAGTCATAATGGTTTATGTTACTTTAGGTGACCGTGTGCTGACATGCATGGGTGTATACACAGGTTTCGTGTTAAAGGTCTGCACTAAGTCTAAATAAAAAAGAAATGTTTAAATAGTCAAGGCCATGAAAGGAAGTAGGCAGTAGCTGGTTGGATTAGCGTGTATGGATAATCAAGTATTGGCCAATCCGAAATCAGGTTTAATAAGAAATGTAACAATGCTGATAATCATACAAGGACACGAAATAGTACTTTAAAACAAAGCTGTTTTAATTATATATGATACACATATTTAGGATTGAAATGTTCATTGTTGTATATACAACAATCCGGACCCTGCCTAGAACCAGGTATACACCGAATCCCACACCGAATCCCACAGAGAGTTTGACTCTTGATTTGACTCGAGGGACCCTTTACCTTCAAGAATCACGGAGGTGCTTAATTCAAACCGGCTGCGAATTCGAAAAAACAAAATCTAAATTTTGAGTAATTCACCATAGAGGTATCATGTGTAACATATCATTTTAGGGGTTTTCAGGGGTGGGGAATTCATTTCTGACATCAGTTTAATGATTGAAAGTCGTACTACATGATAAGGTAAAATTTGAGATTGAAAATCAAAGATTGCTGCCGCTTACCATAAAATGCACCATAATTTTGAGCCACTAACTATTGAAGTATGTGTATTACCTAATTTTATATGTTGTTGGGTGTGGGGAATCCATTGCTGACACCTAATTTAGTGATAAGAGGACATATTTATCTACTGAGGTCAAAACAAAGGTCATAAACCAACCAAATTTGCCAAAAGTGCAAATTACATACATGAAGAAAGGTTACTTTATTTCCCAATATTTTTTATTTTTGACAAATATTAACTAATTTAAATGTTGAATTTCAGTTCAAAGGCTACAAACTGAATTAAAATCGATGTTAACTTTTGTTACTATTAGTTGAAAGGTCTTTAGATTTACACACTGAATTGTTAAGTATGGCCCCACTGGGGAAGGTATCTAACTGGCAGTGGTATGGGAGATGCTCCTATTAATAGTGAGGTGTTTGGGTCAAACACAGTTTCGACGGTGCTCTCTGGTGGCCAATACGTCAGGTCATTGAATGAAGGGAATGCTTATTGTATCAGAGGTCCTTGATTCTCTTATATGCTTATGTGGAGTGCCTTCTGGCACTCTAATGATCACACATCTGTTCCCGTTGTCCAGTCAGCCATTGAGCTTAAGAACGCCTTGAAGAACAAAAGACGAGTGGAGTGTGTCCCACAGTTTGAACAGGCATCTGCTGATGCTGTGGATCTCCGTCAACAATTTGATACATTTGCTCAAGAGTGCCAGGAGAACTCCGAATTGTGCAGGTACTTTCATGAACTTTTGAAAGATTGTGTTTATCATCAAGCAGCTTATTATAGCAGACCGTGATGGCAACTGGCCATTGCGTGTCAGAACAGTGAAGGCATCCATGGGTATCTTTCGAGAGTTTGATGCCATCAACTATCTCCGGTATGGGTCATGGTACTTGGAAAGGATTCAGGTTCTGGAGGTGACCTACCCTACACTTTTCACCGGTTTTGTATGGGACACTTTGTTGTGAAAGATCGAGCTGGTACAGTTTTCGCTGCGGTGGCCGGAGACCTTGAAGCTAGAACAATCACAAAACAGGTTCTCACAGTGTCCAGGCGGACATGTTATTGTCGGAAGTGCTGGAGATGCTGCTGTTGTCGCCGAGTTTGGCCTGCTTTTTCACGAAATACTTGCGAATAGTAATCTTCTCCAGTTACTCACCAATGCCCGCCTCATGGATCACCTTGAAACATCAATACAGCATGAGCTTGGTGGACGCAAGGGTCTGATATTGGACCGAAATGTGAGAGCGTTGCTGGATTTCGCGAGAAAACCCCTTCATCATAAATGGACCCAAAGTGAAACTGTACAACTTTGTAACAAAGCAAATCGTCAACGACATTGTCAAGGCAAGACTCATGAAGGCGATAGAGAATGGTGAGGCAGCGTACCAGGCATTTCGTAACGAAGACCAGCACAGAAGCAACCAAGAGTACTGTTTCCAACAAGGACATCGCATCTGCACAGAGGGAAGCCGAGATTCTACATTACGTGGGTTTTCATCACAGGATCTTTATTCACATGACCTGTTACAGTCCAGTCCACTGTTTGCCGGGAAATTCACTACAAAGCCCGACAAGTCCCAATTGATTGCTGAGCTGGAAATCAATCTTATCCCAGATGACTACAAATTCAACCCGGATAATACCCCAACAACACACGTTGTGATTGACTTTATGTCGAAACTATGTCAATTCCACAATTTTCGTTCTATGTTTGCCAAACTTTGGTGGAGTCGTTCAGGAGGTTTTCCAGAGTGCCTCCAGAGTTTTCCGCATTTGTCCATCACCGACAATGACTCACTTAGTGTTCGACAGCTACAATGAGTTGAGTATCAAGGACGGTGAACGAATCCGTAGAGTTGGGGGAGATTAGCGCTGTTGACTTGACCGTTATGGATGAGTCTGTACCAATTTCACTCCAGATGGACAACTTTTGGGCATCAAGTGTCAACAAACAGAACTGCTGGCGAGGGATGTAGGGGAACGAGATTTGCAAGACGTGGTTCTAAGTGGGATGGTGGTAAATGAAGAGCTACTGTATGCACGCCTGAAACTGGCTGACTCTCCTGCAACGATCTGTCACTTTCCTAGCAAATGGCAAGAGGAGGCAGACTGCCGAGTAATAGCTCATGTGCATTGGGCAGCACAAAGAGGACGTGAAAGATGGTTGTGATGTCTAATGACACCGATACTGTCATCCTTCTTCTACATTACATTGGTTTGTTTAAAGAGGTCAGCTTGCAGAGCTTTGGGTTCAGTTCGGGACAGGTGAGAAGCGACGTATGATTCCGCTTCATGTGCTGCATCTCAAGCTAGGAGACGAACTATGTCGTGTACTATCAAGGCGCATGTCCTGACTGGGGACGATGCACTCAGCCAGGTAGGCACAACACATGCCGCGTTTGTATGCCATCCTACAAGGTTCCTCTCCAGTATTGGTGATTCTCCTTTTCTCTCTAAAGCAGACCTACATCATGCAGAACAATACCTCGTTTATGTATGGGCTGGTGAAAGAAGCAATACCCACTGCAAGTTCATTTGACCAATTAAGACTTGACGTTCATAGGCATAAAGTTGTAGGGCTAGAAGAACTACCACCAACATCTAGCGTCATCCGGGGACATTTGAGAGGGGCCATTTGAGGAGAGCATTCTATGTCATCCGAAACGCCTTTACCTTACTTGATGATGATGGAAGTCAGCCCGACCCCATTCATTATGGCTGGATCAATCAAGACGGTATCCTCATGCCCCTTCAGTCTCTGAAGCCGATTCCTGCTAAGCTTCTGTCCCTGTCTAGCTGTAATGGACAGTGTAACTCAAGGCGTTGTTCGTGCAAGGCGGCAGATGTTATGTGTGTGATCTACTGCCATAATAAAGTTAATGAACCCATCTGTATTAACAAATAGGCAAATGCTAAGCCATCACCTTAACATTAACTCTAATTTGGGAATTTCAGCAATTTACCACTTTTGTGCAGACTGATGTGCAGGTACTATTATGTAAATACGGGTAGTTTGATTGATTAATTTTGAGAATGTGCGATCTACCAATTAATAATGTAATCACGTATGCCTACCGCAGGCTTTCTCAACTATATTTGGTAAGATATCAAACCACCAAGTACCACTGTCCATGTCGTTAATATGGATAAGTCATGACACACATCTGTATTTAAATTAATCATGATAAATATTAAAAGGTGGTTGATTTGTTCTGACTTAAGACTATGCGTCACCTGGTACAGAATCATCGCGCCACATGCTCCACAAGTTGAGAATTCCTGAACTATATATGTCATTTAATACCAAACAAGAAGTTTAACAGATCAAACATGTCCCTGGCATACTCATATTCTTACAGTCAGTTGTATTGAAAGACATTAAACTGTATCCCTCTTCCAATTTTGATAGCCTGCTTCTTAATGTGGGTGAAATTTTGAGTTTAGCCTTTTGAGGGATTCTTTACCTTGACCATAACATATATTCTTGACCTCGTTTAATAAAAAATAATGTCAGAAATGGATTCCTCACACCCACAAACCTATAAAATGAGGTATTACACATATTTTTATGGTTAGTAGGTCAAAATTGAGATTTGTTGTACGATAACCATCGGTCATTTTGGATTTTCAAACTCAAATTGAACCTTACCATGTAATACTGACCTCGAATCATTAAAATGATGTCAGAAATGGATTCCCCACACCCAAAACACCCTAAAATGATGTGTTACACATACCTCTATGGTGAATTGCTCAAAATTTAGATTTTGTTTTTTAGAATTCGCAGCCGGTTTGAATTAAGCACCTCCTTGATTCTTGAAGGTAGAGGGTCCCTCAAGTCAAATCAAGAGTCAAACTCTCTGTGGGATTCGGTGTAGACCAGGTTCTAGCCAGGGCCAGGACTAGGAGGCACTATACTAATTAAATATTTGGAAATTTATGCTCTGTTGCAATGTACATGTAGTCATGTTTGGACACTTTTGGGGTACATACAGCGAATCCTAGGTAATGCTTCCCAGCTGGACCTTTAATGTTGGTCCTTACCGGCTTAAATAGCCACCAAAATTGTTATCGAATTTGGTATAAAACACCTTATTCAAGCATTCCAGAACAACACTGGCAAAATATTAAATTTTAAACCTTTCATCAACAACTTGGGTGCAAAGTTTTGTGCCGAAAATAAGTCTGTATTACCTGCTCGAATATTTCCCCAGTAATGTTGATGATCACTTGAGGAGTACGAACCACATCTAAGTTTTGTCCTATCACAGTTAAGACCCGTCCTCCACTAGAAGAATTAAAGAACAATAATTGTAAGACATTAAATACGTGTTTGCTTTTCTTTAAGTTGGTCGTTTCAATGAAAACCACCTGGGTTTAATATATGGCGTAGCTAGGATTTGGATGTTGGGAATTGTATTTTTTTAGATTGCCCCAACAGAATACTTAAACTTAACCCAAATGAATCACCCACAATATATAAATATATATATATGTATACATTTGTATTTAAGATTAATTAATTGTTGGGGGGGGGAGGGGGGTTGATGTTGGTTTTTTTGTGATGGTGTGATTTAAATTCTATGCTAGAGATACACACTTACGCTTTAAACGCGGTTATTGGAGACACTTTTTGAACAGTGGGGTCACCCCGGTACCAGAAAGACTCTGACGAATTTACAGATTGGTTGTTGCCGGATGAATCGATGAATCGTATGGTTATCGGAGACTCGTTATCTTCGTAGGATGCGGCTGTAAAACACACAGCTTTGTCTGACTTGGATGAAGACCTAATGATAGTGATTGAATGTAACATATTATTGATTTCGTGTTGGCTAGATAATTGATGTTCACAAGGTGATATTTTTCGTTTTTGTATCTTTTTAAGTTTGGGAAAAAGTGTACTTTAGGTCCCGGATTCTGAACTGTACTAGTATCGTCCGATACTGGACCACCCAGTATCGCTCGATACTGGTACAAAGTCAGTGTTCCAGTATCGGACGATACTGGCACATATAAAATGTTCTAGTATCGGTCGATGGGACAAATGACTACTTGTTGCATATGTACCAGTATTGCCCAATACTGATACATCAAAACGTTCAAACATCGAGCGATACTGAACACAATTTGGTGTTCCAGTATCGATCGATACGGGAACAGTAAAATCGTACCAGTATCGATCGATACTGGCAACATTTATGTTCCAGTATTGGACGATACTGGTATACCAGTATCTGGGACCTATAATAGTACACACCTTTTCCTTACCGATTCATAAACTTGGGATTTTGTCACTAAACATTTGTTCTTCTTCGATCTTCATCGCAATGCAATCCGTTTATCATGGTTTCAATTGTGTACAGTTGTGATCGTAGCAGGAAACACTGTAAACGGCGTTAACACAGTGTCAAACAATGGAGTTCTATTTACGAACGAGAAAACCCACTCAAAAAATAAACTGTAGGATTTTCCAAATTTGATTTTGAAGTAATCAGTCAGCTGTTGAACGGGCCCCGTTTCAATTGAGGGCGCTCTAAAACGACGGGTATACGTAACGTACACCCGTCATTTGCGCAATGATTGAATTTTCGCCTTTTACCCCCAATTATCTGCATAAAAAGTAACTCTCCATCGGGTTGAGGGCAGCAAAAGGTACCAGAACTCCTTGCGACATCCAATTCGATGATTTAATTTAACCTTTGACCCAACATCACACGACACAAGCTAAATGTATGTCTTTTTTGACCGGTTTGCTGCGATGAGACCACCATTTTGTAGACGAGATTATACCATTTTATAGAATTCTTAGGGTAAGTGTGATAATTTATTTAACATTAAATAAAACCCCTTTAGTTTTCAGAAGTGATGCGTTTGTAACGGTTATTTCTGTGATAAGAGAGTTATTTCGTTGTTTAGAATCGGCAAAATTGGCTTTTTATGAATTTTGAAAATTACTGTGACGTGAGGCCGTCCCTGGAAACGCAGTCCCCTTTCCCAAGCCCGCCCTCTATTGAAAAGTTGTTTTGTTCGTATTCCGACGCGTGACGTACTTCCGTCACTTGATGAATCGCCGTGTAAAAAATGACGGCAGTGCGTCACTAAATGGAGCGCCCTCAATTGAAATGGGGCCCCGCTCTACAGCTGACCGGTAATTGCGAAACGTATTGCTCTGTAACTCGCAAGATATTTTAGCTTCATGTTGATAAATGTAATTTGACAAACAAAATTGCAAGCGGAAAAAATCATATATACTTTATCACAATACACTGAGGAATGGGGCCGGGGTCCACCAGCGCAGTGCTTCTGTTGGATTATGTTGGATTTAGCAAGGTTAAGGTTTAATATAGAAACGTTAAAAGTGGATCAATAATCATTTGTTGTTCCTCCATATTCCCAACTACGTTATTTTCTTTTTGACGACCCATTATGTCCAATTCCAAGGATTTAGGGCAACACTCGTCATATCCCACCACATCCCAGGAAATTACCAGAGAGCACCATATACTGTACAACCATGACAACACACTGTTAAATGTCGTTCATAACCAGTTCAAGGAATTTGGTTTGTTTCGACTGCGTGAGTAGGTTTTTGTTTGATTTGGTTGGCTCCCGGTGGTTTCGGTCAATATTGACTTTGGGTACGCATGATCGTCCCCAAGATCGCGGTAAAGGGGGAATTTCATATCATCATTTCCCCAAAATTAAGGGTGTTTTTTTGAGAGAAAAAAGTAGGCCTTTTATATTTAAAAGTTGTTTAAGCTTTAACCACTTTATTATCAAAGTATAACAATCAATTTTACGATTGTGTCATAAAATAGTCCTTGGAATCGGAAAAATGGGAAATTTGAACCAAAAAAATGTCTTCGGTTTTGCGTTCAAAAGCGGGGACTATTTAGGAAGTGTTCTTGATAGGGTAAAAGGGTGTGTGTTTTTTAGACAAAATGTGATCGTTTTTGTGCCGAAAAGGGGTTGAAATAAGCAAAATTGTCCTTGAAACGCCGTCAAAAGGGGTATTTCAACCACTTGGAACGATCATGCGTTATACCCCTCTGAATACGAAGAGAAAACACCGGGGTTGGCTTCATGAATTAATCATGAAGATTCGACGTCACTGCCATGGAAATGATTTTACCTCAAAAACAAACCACGAAAAGAAATTTGGTTTACACCGGATCACATTTTAGTTATTAATATCTTAATAGGCGGAAAGAGGTGTCGTTATAAAATGTTCTAGTATCGGTCGATGGGACAAATGACTACTTGTTGCATATGTACCAGTATTGCCCAATACCGATACATAAAAACATTCCAGTATCAAGCGATACTGGAACACAATTTGGTGTTCCAGTATCGATCATGGTTATCGTATTCAATTGTGTACAGTTGTGATCGTAGCAGGAAACACTGTAAACGGCGTTAACACAGTGTCCAAACAATGGAGTTCTATTTAGAACGAGAAAACCCACTCGGAAAATAAACTGTAAGATTTTCCAAATTCGATATTGAAGTAATTGCGAAACGTATTGCTTTGCTCTGTAACTCGCAAGATATTTTAGTTTCATGTTTATAAATGTAATTTGACAACAAAATTGCAAGCGGGAAAAATAATATACACAGAATAGTGCTTATCTCGCTTAGAACACTTATTGCACTTGTATATCACGAGGAGGCCAAGAAACTTGCAACTTATGCAATATCCAGCAGATTCATACAAGAAGATGAAGGATTTTAAAACTCACCGGTTCAACTCACAAGATGCATTTCCTATACGGAATTCTATGTAGCTTCTCAGCAGTTCGGCACCCATAATCGTCACCCTGGTCCCTCCAGCTTTGGGACCAAACATTGGACTAAAGGAGGCGATTGTTGGATCCTGAAGGTTATCAGAAGGGAAAGGTTTTATTATGTTTATTACACATAACTGTTTCAATCTTCAGGGTCTTAAAGTCTTCCTACATTGTGTATCTTTATAAGTAACCAGATTTGAATTTCCCCTATATTCATTGGAAGTAAACTGTTTTTGTTTATTTTTACCATATTTGATATCGTGTTAGGTTCATGGCCGACCGGCAGTCAGTTGGAGAATTATGATGGCTGTATCTCTATTCCCAACATTGCAGAGCCTTATGATACATAGGCATACTACACAACGCTCTAACACTTTACGCTTAAATTACACAATCAAGCGCACTAGTGCTCACAACCCAACTAAAACAACGCCCGGGCAGGACATCTTTTTTCCGATAAATTCGATCACTCGACGTTTTGGGGAAATCGGCGAACGCTAGAGCTAACGCTGTGTAGAAATCAAGTCAACTTGGGAGAGAGGTCATGTACGTAATTATTGGACCAAGCGGCACTATTCTTTCCCATTGAAAGCACGCCCAACAATAACGCAGAGCTCTGTCTGTGGTGTGGTAGCGTTGCCGCTGACCATGGACCAATCAGCAAACGGTCAGAAAGCTATACCGCTAATGTGTGCTGATCTTTGACCTAATGAAACTAATATATGCTTAACTTGTAGATATGTCAAACTATTCTTTTTATAGCTCGTGGCATCCATCTGAACAATTTGAGAACATGTTCATTAAAATCGGAGCATTTTGAGAATTTGACCCCTGTACAAAGAATTCGAGGCAAAATTTGACCTTTGACCTATTTTTCTAATTAGCCCTACATCTCGGAAACTAAGCATCTGGTGGAAATACAACCATTACTTTTTTTGCTCCTTATGGTCTCAGGAAGAGTTTGATATGAATTTTAATATAATAAGACAATCTTTACATTTTTCCCCCTATATGACCTTTGACTTCGATAGTGGCCACCCGTACAGGCTGCGACACGGCAGCAATATAAAATATTGACTCTTGCCACCCAACTGAACTAATCAGATCATCAAACCTTTTGTACCTTCTCAGCTGATTAAACCATCTGGGCTCCTGGCCTATTTTACTCCGGAAACAACTATAAACTTATTACAAAATAACTTTATTAAAATTTGCAAGTACCCTACCTGTGGACATAAAGTGTCATTGTACGATTTCCATTGAGTTTCATTGTACGATATCCAGTTTTCGGATGAGCTGCATTCGTGCCAACGGGTACAGCTATATATAAACAAATGATTGAAGATAATATACAAGGTTGAAAAGCAAATTGCCATTTAAATACTTGGATCTACTTTTGTTATATGCTGACGATAGTGCCCTTTTCGTATCAGATAAAGACCCAAAAGTAATTTCTGACACTTTAAGTAGAGAACTTGAGTCGTGTAGACAATGGCTGATCGACAACAAATTGTCCTTACACCTGGGCAAAACAGAGTCTATTCTTTTTGGATCTAAACCTAGACTGAGCAGGGTGGAAAAGTTTGAAGTTTCTTGTGACGGAAAAATTATAAATCCTACCAACTCTGTCAAATACCTTGGGATTACTCTCGATGAAAATCTCAGTGGTGAAACTGTTGCAAAATCAGTTGTCAAAAAATCTTGTGGTAGATTAAGTTTCTTATACAGACAAGGTCATTTTTTGAATGAAAGATCTCGTAAGACCCTTTGCAATGCCCTTATACAATGTCATTTGGATTATTGTTGCCCTTCATGGTTTTCTTCACTTTCTGCAAAGTTGAAAAATAAGCTGCAAGTTGTGCAAAATAAGATGATTCGCTTTATTTTGAAGCTGGAGCCCAGGTCCCACATTGGTGATGTAGAATTTAAGAAGCTGGGAATGCTGAAAGTTGAAGACAGAGTTTAACAACTTAAACTCAATCATGTTTTTAAAATCTATAATGGCATAGCACCTGAGTACCTGAATTCTCATTTTACCAAATTGACCAACACCCACAGATACAATACCAGGGGCAGTGCAACAAATTTTCTGGTTCCCAAAGCTAAAGGTCAGCAGTGCAATACATTTTTCTTTACTGGTATTCGGGAATGGAACTTGCTACCAACTCAGGTTAAAACATCCAAAACACACGGGCAGTTCAAAAAGGCAGTAAAGAGTCACTTTCTATCTTGATTTTTCATCCATTTTTGTATATGCAGTTGTTTCATAAAATGTGCAATATTATTTTGTGTGCAAATATATATGATGTTTTTATAATGTGCTGTTTTAATATATGAAGGACCCCAATGGAAATAAGCCCTTTTTAGAGCTTTCTTGGGCTATCCTTGGCATTACATGTTTTATTTATGTTGTGTTAATTGTTGTAATTTTTTAAGATTTGTATATTTGATCTGATGTATTGTATCTCTGTGTCTTGATATGCCAGATCATATATTGGAATTCAAATAAGATTCCGCTATGAAGATTAATTGTTATTTCTATGACAGATCCAAGACAAGAATATCTCTTACGTTATGTTTCTTTTCATTGCAGGGATCTTGTTGAGTCACTGATAGGGGACTCATCTTTGATTATTGGCTGTCTGTACAACCTCTCGTCTCTCTTCATGGTGTTCGTTCCTCGTCGTATATCCATATGGCATATTAAAGTATCTTGGTTTGGTCTGCCTAATCATTAACCCTAACACCTAATGGAGGAGGGGGTAGACTGCGACTCTCAGCCGCCCTCTTACGTCGCTATTTTGCAGGCTCCGAGTAGGCCTACATTTTTAGCGGCCGTATGGTAATTGAAGACTGGGGGATGTAATCTAGGGGGGGGGGGGGTAAGCAAGAAATCTAACAGGGGTAACACGGGACAAGGACAGAACAAATAGTGTAGGCTATATGTCGCCCCCGGGAATCGAACCGGGCCTCCACAGCCGGAGTCCAGGTGATCGTGCATCACGCTATGGGGGTCGCGTTCCCCAAATTAAATGTTCGGAGCCTATATAAAGGAGGTTGTCTTCAGCGACCGACCCTAAAATCGCAAAAATTAGGCTTTTCTTTTTCTTTTTCAAAAAAATGTTTTCTTCAAATGTTACTTTTTCTTGCTTGAAATGAATAAGTTGACATGGGCCTATACCAATTTTTTCTTGACATAAACCATATATTTTTCAGCCAAAGAAAGAAGAAACAAATCCGACCGACCGACCCAATTTTAAATTTTTAGCACTTGAGGGCAACACATCAAATTTTTTTTTGCCTTTTGTTACTTAGCGTGATAACGCAATGAGATGGACTGGGGAATGGGGCCGGGTCCACCGACGCGGTGCTTCATTTTGATTATGTCGGACTATGTTGGATTTAGCAAAGTTAGCATGGTTAGGGTTATAGATACATGAACAAGTGGCTGAATAATCATTTGTGTTCCTCCATACCAAACTACGTTATTTGCTTTTTGACGACCCATTATGTCCAATTCCAAAAATAGAGGGCAACACTCGCCCTATCCCACCCAAACCCAGGAAAGTACCACTTTAGAGAGCAGCCTATATACAACCATGACAACACACTGTTAAA
Source organism: Ophiura sarsii (assembly GCA_035610835.1). Taxonomy (NCBI): domain Eukaryota; kingdom Metazoa; phylum Echinodermata; class Ophiuroidea; order Amphilepidida; family Ophiuridae; genus Ophiura; species Ophiura sarsii. Next base: position 72,055,595 of record CM069443.1, on the reverse strand, counting down.
GGCATATTATGAGATCTTTTCCAGGGGGCGCCCTCAATTCATGATTTTTTTAATAGAAAGTATATTTTCTGAGTCACACATGGTTTTAAAGTAAATTTAGAATGAAAAAGCAGGACAGTTTATTTTCACTCTTGAAACCATGATTTTCAAGTACCGTAATAAGGAATTGTATCGCTCTATAACTCAGAATACATTTATGATTAATGATCAGAAATGTAAATCTGCAAGAAAATCTACTTTCTGAAAAAAATCATGCATAGAGGGCGCCCCCTAGAAAAGATCACATAATATGCCTTTAAATATCGTTCATAACCAGTTCAAGGAGTGTAGCACAACAGTTCAGTTTGGTTTGTTTCGTGAGTAGAGTTTTGTTTTGTTTTGGTTGGCTCCCGGTGGTTTCGGTCAATATTGACTTTGGGTACGCATGATCGTTCCCAAAATCGCGGTGGGGGGGGGGGGGGGATTTTATATCATTTCTCCAAAATTAAGGGTGTTTTTTAAGCTATGTCCGCGAAAAAAGAAAGATATTATATTAGGTTAAAACGCTGAGTATTGTGTCATAAAATACTAAATAGTCCTTGGAATCGGAAAAGGGGAACTTTGAACCAAAAACGTGTCCTCGTTGTTGCGCAAAGAATATACTCACAAGTGTCCTTGAAATGGTAAAAAGGGGTGGTTTTTCATACCAAATGTCCTCGTTTTATGTGCGAAAAAGGTTGAAATAAGCAAAATTGTCCTTGAAACGCCGTCAAAGGGGGGTGGGGGTGGGGGTAAAACACCGGGGGTTGGCTTCATGGAAAACTCATGGAGATTCGACGTCACCAGGAAATGATGTTACCTAAAAAAACTCACTACGAGTGACGTCCACATTTTAAAAAGAAAATTGGTTTTTAATACATCGGATCACATTTTTGTTATTGATATCTATTAATATTATAGGCGGAAAGAGGTTTTCGTTAAACTCATTTTGAAATTTAATATTGAATATAATAGTACTTAAAGGGTGTGGAGGTAGACATATATAAGTGATTTTAAAGCAAGATTGTTTCTCAATTTTACTTGAAAGCCATAGCATAGCCTACCTTTAAAAACATGAAAAATATCAATCTCTGGTGTGTTTTTACTTCAAAATGTTATAAATAGGGGGAAATACCGAAATTTGACAATATTCTGGACGATTCAAAAGTCGTAAAACAAAACAAAACAAACAAGAACTGTCTTTAAAAATACATCGCGGTTTCTCAACGTTTTCCCTTCATTGAATAACTCTTTATTTCTTTTTCTGTTCGTGCTCCAAAAAATTATAAAAATAAAAATAAATAAACAGATAAAAAAATAAATATATATATATAAACATGAATAAATGGAATAAATGAATCAATAGGTGAATGAATAAATGAATAAATAATAAATTAATCTAATTAATTATGATTTATTAAATACAAAATAATGAAGAATAATTCATTGGTAGATTACCAGTGTAGTCACCTTCGGAGCCGTAATTTCACCCTTATTAAGATGAGCACTCCTGATGTAATTCTCGTTGAAAATGACTATTGGGAAAAATCACGGTGTTGCATAATATAGCTTTTCTTCATCATCTTCATCTGTGTACATGTAGATAATGTTATGCTCTGAGGTCTCTGGGCTGCGGACCAGACTTTGGCGGGTTAAACCGGTTTTGTGAGCGCTCAACCGTCCCACTTCCCTCATGGCATATGGTTGGAGGTGGAATCAACTCCGCTTGTCTGAACGCCTTGGTGCTTCTGCAAAGCCAGATAATGTAGCTTGCTCGCAAGGCTGTTTTGGCTGCTGTGTCTAAGATTGGTTTTCTCTTCCCGCTGGGGATTCCTAGTGAGGCCAGACATTTGCTGATCGTGGTACTATAAAGCCCTCTGCATCCGACTTCAACGGGAAAGGTAGTTTACAGACCATCCGTTATTTTCACATTCTGCTACAAGGTCTTGGTATTTACATTTCTTCCTGGCGAAAGCATTTGCAAGGTTTTCCTCTGCTGGGACTGTCAATTCAATGATGATGACATTTTTAGTCTGAGTTGAGAAAATAGTAATGTCAGGTCGCTTGGCCGTCTCAACAATTTCTGGAGGAAATACTATCTGCGAGTGCTCTTCATCCTCCAGGAGTTTCCAGTCACTGGCATTTTTCAGGATGTCTGTCTCTTTTGGCTTTCTGTACGGCAAGACTGGATTACGGTATTTTGTGCCATCTGTTGTTTGGAATGCTATGGTAGGACTGAAACTTTGAGACTGGGATGTTGATGGTCTGTTGTTGTTTTCTTCATCGATATATGGTATCAGTCCTGATACAATTGCTCTCAAAGTTTGGTCATGGCGCCAATTGTACCTTCCATTTTCTAAGGAAAAGCTGCAACAGTTCAGGATGTGGAGCAGAGTACAATTTCGGTGGTGACATAACTGGCACAATCCCATATTTGTCTTGCCCCAGAATCTCAGGTTAGTTGGTGTCGGGAGTTGGTCATGGATGGCATTTATCTGGAATGACAGGAGTTCTGGTGTCCAAACATACAGGAGTTTCTTCCATGATGTGTCTACTTGCATGGCAGAGTCCCATCGCAGCCACTGTCCTTGTTTCGCGCATCTATAAAGGTAGATCAGCATCTCATCCTCGTCAACTTCTTTAACCAAACTGGTCAGGCACTGCCTGTGTTCTTTCAGGGTCATGTCTTTAATTAGCTTCTGATTCTTCTTGAATCCCAAGCCTGCTTTGTCAGTCTGACCTCTGCCGATTTCATTAAGGATGAGATGTCGTTCTTTTTGTTCCAGCTCCTTTACTCCATTCCATCTGGACCTCTTCTTTTTCGACTCTAAACACTCTCGGTATAGTGTTTGAGTTTTTCCATCTCTGGAGTGCTTGTTGAGATGGTATTTGGTTAGCTGCATACATTTCACCGAGGGTGGTGAGTCGCTTTAGTTGTAGGCCGTAGCGTTTTCTGGATCTGTATAAAGCACTGTTGGTGGTGCTTCTGGTTACTCCTGCCCATCTCTTCAGATGTTTTGTGCAGGTTGCCTCCAGTTTCTCAATATAGGTGATTGGGAAGTTGTAGATGATAAATTCCCATACCATTTTTGGGATGATCACATGATTGTAGATCCACATTTTCATGATACCATTCAATTCGCTTGTATCTGTTAACTCCAACATAGCAGACAACTTGCTGGTAACCATTTATCTGATCTTATCATCCTTCAGGTCTTCAAAGATTAACTTCCCAAGGAATCTCATTGGTTGGCTGTGGATATATGTGATTTTCTGTCCGTCAATTACCAGTTGTGGGTTGTAGGCTATATATTGTGTTTTATGGCCTCTTCGCTTCTGGTCTGCATTCGGAACCACTTTCTTCATGGCATGACATTTATATTTAACAGGCTTGGCTTTCATGGTTCTTGACCATTTGAGGAATTCGTTGGTGGTATTTATGAGTCGTTGACAACCTTCTGTGTTTCTGGCAACCAGTGTAAGGTCGTCGACATATGCTTTAGCTGAAGACACAATGTTGGAATTACTCATGCGATATCCAAGATGATTAGATTGGTCGAGTAGATCCAGACATAGATTGAAAACGGCTAGAAATAGAATGGATGATCGCGGGCACCCTTGAAATACTCCAATAAAGCATTGTATCCAGTCTGTTGTCCACTTCTCTGTTTTCACACGGATGAACACTTCATCGTAATAGTTGAAGATAATCTTTCTGATGTGTTCCGGCACATAGTACCATTCCAAGGCAAATTGTATGAGGTTATGTGGTACACTTCCATACGCGTTCTGTAAATCTAACCAAGTTGTCACGATTGGCTTGCCATTCTTTTTGGTATCTTGAAGCATTTCTGTAAGGGCTTCTGTGTGTTCAACACAGCCTGATATTTTCTCCATGAAGCCCTTTTGAACAGATTTGTCAATATAGTTGTTCTCTGTTAAGTATTCAAGGGTTGTTTGAGCAAGAATGCCATTCCAAGATTTCCACTTAAATTTTTCACAGTTATAGGTCTGAAGTAGGCTGGTACACTTGTATTCTCTTCTTTTGAGATAAGGATTGTTTCTCCCACTTTCCAGTCAGCAGGAATTGAAGCAATTAAATAAATGAATACATTTATAATATTTTTATAGATTTATAAATAAATTATTATTAATTGATTATTAGCAAAACTAGGTATTTTGTGATTTTCTCGAAAGTGGTCTATTTATTCCAAAATATGACGTCATATTTGGATTTCCGAGGTAATTTCCTTTCCAAAAATGTATACATTCATATACATTGAATCAATATAACAGATGTGACGATAAAAACAAATCACTATAAAAACTTCCTTGTGCCCCCCCCCCCCCCTTAATTATAGTTGACTAAATGAATACATAAATAAATAAATCGATCAATCAATCAGTTAAAATAATTAAAATTCATTCATTCATTTTAATTTAAATTACAAATTAATTAATCAATTAGATAATTATAATTGATTAATTATATAATTAACTATAGTTAATTAATTGTTATCAATTTTAAAGGTAGGTTTTCCGATTGCTGGCCTGATTTTCAACTTGATGTTTTCTATTCTACACAAAGGGTCATCCTTAAAATAGTCGTATTCCAAAGTTTGAGTTGCATAACTCCAATGGTTCTTATCATGCACCAGATGACGTGAAATTTGCCTATTGAGTAGTACAAAAACTGTCCGGGTGGTTAACCACCTTTTGCAGTAATTCAATGCATTTTGGTCTAAGTTCCTCATAATTATGACTTTTAATACACACAGAGGAATATTGTCAAGCATCATTATTTTCGTAGTAGCTGATTCAAGCATGAAAAGGAATCTAGTGCGAAAATGACCATGTTTACAATAATATGCTGGAATTTACTTATATAAATGGCTGATTACTGCAATGCCCGAAATTTAAGCACACGAAAAATGTTATTTAATATGTTGGGCTGTACCTATCTCTTAAAATTGAATTGCCCGAAAAATAAATCACACGAAAAATGTTATTAAATATGTTGGTACCTCTGCCAGGTACGTACATATCTCTTATAACACCCCACCCCCATATCACCAGTACTGTTAGTGTCAACAGGTCAAATCTAATGACAGTGTTAAGTTGAATTTCGTGACCTTTGTATTGCAGTCACAGTTGTTAACACAGGTGTTAACACTTTCCATGCGGCAGTGGTCTACAAATATGCCTAGCGTAGTTCAGTAACCCTTGAGATAAACTGTGACAGTTAGGAAAAGTTTCTAAAAATCTGTTTCGTACATGTGGTAAAACTAGTAATAGCAGTATGCAAGGTGTTACTATAAAGGCCTGGGGAACTCTGTGAGTTTCATCTTGCTGCGAATAGAAAATAAGTTAGCCCAATTACTCTGTCAGTAAACACTCTATCTTTGGGCGATAAATGTGGAGGTCAAGGGTTACTAATTCATAAGAAACAAAGACGGGGTTTTCGTCAACAAATTTGGTATCATTTTAAAGCCCTAATAACAAGCTATCTGTCTGCAAAATGGCATTGGTATGCTAATATGGTTGGTTGGTTGGTTGGTTCGGTCCTGTCATGACTGACAGCTCGTGACCTTACAGATACTACGCCACAAATAACGATTTTCAGCAAAGGAGTAACAATCACGGAGAGGGTGTCCAGTAATCAGTTTTATTTGGTCAATCCACCGGGAACGAGGTCTGCCTCTCTTGCGCTTCCCTTCAATCATGCCTTGCATGATCATCTTCTCTAGGTTGTTACCCTTGCGACGTGAGATATGGCCGAAGTAGCTCAGCATTTGGGTGTTAATAGCATGAAGAAGTCGTTTAGACACCCCTATTTCTTCAATAATACTGGCATTGGTCCTTCTCATTGTCCATACGATACGAAGCATACGCCTCCAACACCACATCTCGAAAGCAGCTATTCTGTTTTTGTCAGCTTTGGTTAGGGTCCACGTCTCACATGCATACATGGCAATTGGAAATACAAGGGCTTGGACAAGCCTGGTTTTTGTTGCTCTGGTTATTCCTCTGTCAGCCCAGATCTTGCTTAGGTTGATCATTGCTGATCTAGCCATTGCTAATGCTAATATAGGAAGGGAGATACAGCTGTTTGATGTTTGGGGACCCGGGGTGGTGCAGGAAGGGGTGCCGCCTGTACAAACTCAATGGGGATAATCCCATGCTTTGTTCTTTTTACAATAACTAGTCATCCCCTAATGTTACAAACACCCATTTTAAAGGATATTTAGTAGTCTTTAAGTATGTGGTTCAACAGACTTGTCAACTATTTGTTATGTAACAACTAATTAATTATGGATAAGACCATGATCATCAGCTTTCTTCCTAGTCGCTACACAGTCAACATGAATAATCAGCCTCAATTTACCGGATTTATAAAAATGACTATAACAGAAAAAGTTTTCAACCTATGATAGCAAAAGTATACATTTTTGGAAAGCTTGTAACTAGAGGAATTCAGAAATGCAGTTTATATCAGGGAATGGTTCATCCTTAAACAAATATTTCTGAAAATTCTAAAAATATATATTATAGCCGGTATAATTACCATACCGACGTAGCAACTTTGACAATTATGTATCGTATAATGGGTAATTTCATGAGGAATTTAAATATGTAAAGTAAATACTGATAGGGGTAGGTATAAAAAAATATATGGATCTCAAATTGAAAATAAAGGACTCTGATATTTTTCTGAACATTTCCGATCATACCATTTTAGTTCTTGGTCGTACTATAATTTTAATGGCATATTTGGTTTTCTCATGCAATTTCCCTTCAGAAAATGTATACTTTAACTACCTCAGGGGGTATACAAGCAAATATAAATTTGTAAAGTTAAAATCATGTCGCGAAAGCCAAAATCCGTGTGTAACGCGAAGGAGGCGAGCTTAAAACACATGACCTTATACGAACAAGTCTGAATTCGACCGTCGTTGTGATATAGTATACAAATATTGAATGCCCGAGAGGCCTGATATCAACCATGGGATATTGTTTATCATATAACACATACAAATATTCCTGTCATTTAATTGGTGGATACTACATCATGTGACATGATATATTTGGAATATTTCCCCACTATTTCACTGGAGGGGAAAAAGTACCCACAAAGAAGTACTATTTCCCTCTGATGAGGAGCTGCGAGGGAAATAGTACCTTTTGATGGGAACTTTTTCCCTACTCGCGATCGCGGTAATTAACCTTGACTTGATTGATACATTGAGTAGGCCTAGGTCTATTATCTGTTGTTTATCAAGTATTTCAGATGACAGAAATATTTGTATATGTTTTTAATATAAAAATATATTTGTATATGTTTTTAATATAAAAATATATTTGTATATGTTTTATATATTAAAATATATAAAACAAATATTTACTGTTCACGAGGGAAATGGTGCAAAATAGCTCCCCGAGGTGACTGGAGACCGTGGGCCTACGGTCTCCAGTTACCAAGGGGATCTATTTTGCACCATTTCCATACTATCATTATGGTTGGAAAAGATTGATGTGATATCATGATATAAAACAAATATTGAATGCCTTTTGTTTGTGAAATAGTAAAACTATATCACTCGGTTCAATTTTAATTATTCTCTATTACACTCGGCTTCGCATATGAGAAGCCTCGTGCAATGGAAAAACTCCGAATTTGACCTTGTGATATAGCTTGTACTATCACACGCTAGGACATTTAATATTTGTATACTATATCACGAGGTCAAATTTTGATTATTTTTTTTCCATTGCACGAGGCGAAGCAAACGGCACTCAATATGTGTTTTATATCATGATATAACATTATTCTTTTCTAGCCATATAGTAAAAACTATGGTTGAAATCAAGCTTATCATGATATAATTTTTACTATCACACTCTCAATCATTCAATATTTGTACACTTGACGCCGGAAAGTTTCTGAATGTGATGTTTTAAAATATTTTGTTTATTCCATAATTATCTTCCATTCACATGTTCAACATTTTACATCCCGCAACTTACCGTCCTTTGATCGCACACCAGCCGCAGTAAGGGTCCCAGTCTTCTGCTGATCCAATGCATTTTTTGCAAGTAGAGAAATAGTTACAATTCTCAACCGCCAATTTATAAATCTGAAACATAGATCAGGCATACTAATAGTAATACCACGGTATAATATTCAATTCTTAAAAAAAATTGTATTTGTTATGTAGTACCAGAATTATATGTTTTTTCATTTAGAGCAACTCATAAAAAGATTTAAAATTTTTTTTGACCATTCTTTTCAGAAGACTATCATTGCTTATTATTAACACTTTCCACGCGGCAGGCATTAAAATAAGTACAAATATTCCTAGTATTGGTTCAGTAATTCTTGAGATAAGCTTTGAAAGTTGGGAAAGGTTTCTAAAAAAGAAATCTGTTTTGAAATGGTTAAACTCATAACCGCGTGGAAAGTGATGCGGTCTTTTGTTTACTGAGCTATGATATGCTTTTTTTCTTCTGAAAGGACTCATTCAAACACAGATCATTAATTTCATTAAAACATTCTTATTTGCTGTGAATAGAAAAACATATTATTCTGATTTTCAGTGAGGTCTAACACAAAACACTGAAATTGTTTTAGTTCACTAAATGTTTAACACTATCCACGCGGCTATTAGTTTTATCACATATTATACAAGACAGATTTTTCAGAAACCGTTCCCAATTTTCAAAGTCTATCTCAAGGACAATTTACCAATAGGCATGTTTGTACTTATTTCAATGCATTTCTCATGGTGACTCCAAATAATAATGGTAAAGAAATTCAATAATTTTGACATTTTTGAAACAATTTTGGAATGTCGTCTGCAGACGCCTGCCGCGTGGAAAGTGGTGTTAATAATGTTACAATATGTCTGCAATGTTAGGAATTAACAGCACAATACCGTAGTTTTTCTTTTAAGAAGTCTATTATCCCTAACACTACCATATACCCCAAAATACCACGACTGGGCACGTTGGTACCACCCGGCGTGGAAGTTTTTGGATGAAAAAATGGACCCAGCCCATATAGTTTGCGCAATACACTGCGCAGACTAGTCTTGACAGCCGTGGTGAAGTGTGGAATCACTCGCCTCTGATGCGAGAGGTCCCTGGATCAAATCCCGGGTGATCGCGGGATATTTTGGTCGATTTTCCGCGTTGAAGAAAAAATTCTGAAAAAAGTGGGGGTAGAGTTAGGGTTAAGAAGCAATTTTTTGAATTTTTTTTTTCTTCAAAAAAATTCTAAGTTTTATTAATATAACACAGCCGTGGTGAAGTGTGAAATCACTCGCCTCTGGTGCGAGAGGTCCCTGGATCAAATCCCGGCGGATCGGGGGGGGGGGATATTTTGGGCGATTTTCCGCGTTGAAGAAAAAATTCTGAAAAAAGTGGGGGGGGGGTAGAGTTAGGGTTATAGAAACCGTTAGTGTCTGGGATTAGCGGCCATTTTGGAGGTAACACTAAACTCTATTCAAGTAGGCCTATAAAGTCTTGTCTAGAATTCACATTTTAATTTAATCTTAACATTTCAAGGTCATTTTCACCAGGTTGTATTGAATAAGGAGGTTGTGGGTCCGAACCGTGTTGCAAACACTTTGGTTGGTATGCAACTAATTCATAACATGGAAGGTCTCTAGTCGGTTTCGCTCACATTTCCGAGTTCAAAATATAATTATATAAATAAACGAAGGGGTGTAATGCACATTGCAATAGCGTTACGTATCAAAAGTATTGTACTGGTATACACGTGTTACCCCCAAGTCCCTGTAAGGAAAGTATGGAATACCATATCTGCATTATCTTTATCCAAACTTGTTTAAAACAAATTAGTGTCAAAGTTAATTTATAGAGCAATACATAATTTGCACAGTTTTAAAATGATATTGCAATTTGTTGGATTTATTCTGTGAATTGTATGCATAGGCCTACCTTTCGTTTGGTCAGGGCAATAATGTGTTGTTGTTCTTCGTCCAGGTCCATATCCCTCAACACAGGACCACTACCAAGAGATAATGTCTCGTAAATTCTCCCGTTCGTGGTGCTCTCAATGTGAAGCTGAATGAATGACAAGAATTGACATGATTGAGAGAGTTTTCACCAACAAAATAAACAAACAAAAACACAAACAAAACTAAGGCAACAAAAGATCGGTGAATTTGGTTTTAAAGTGTACTATACTAAGGCTGATGGACAACATTAATTTTGTAGTCAACTTTTACAAAATGAGTATGAGGCGGTTCAAATATCGAACTGCGCAGTAAACAGCATCTTATGTCAAAATGGAAAAAGAAATTAGACCAAAAAATGGGGGAAGGGGGTGGGGGGGGGGGGGGGGGTGGAGGGAATTGAATAAAAAACCTAACAAAACAATCCAACACCCTCCCACCCTAATATTAATAAAGAATAAAATGTTAGCTCTATTATGCAGATTTGAGCAATGTGCATGATCATTTGATTGCTTGCAAGGTATTGGTCCTCTACTCTCTGGGCGTAGCGCAATCACTATAAAATCATCAGTGTTTTTAGATTAAGTTAGACCAAGTCTAATTTTAACGTCTTGGAGAGAGACTGTACAAAGTGCTGTAAATGTACCTAAATGTTTTATAATTGGGCATTTACAGGAGGCCTTAAATCTCTACATGTTTTTTTTCTTCTTGACTGGTATCATTTAACATCTATCTATTCACTTTTCAAGGATGTAAGATTTGTTTGGAAACCTACATACAATAACAATGACACAAACAAGTCAGTCGCTTTTACCGCATGTAGTTGGTGAAGCAAGCCAAAAGTGCTCGCGCTTCATAACGCAAGTGCCAAGTATGTACATGTATATATCTATGCGCTAACACAGCAGGTAAAAGTGCATTATGATGTTGATCATAATAGCAAATCATAATCCAAGATATCGTCATTTTTAGAAATCAATCTGATAGTAGCTGGCTATGTAAAACCTGGGAGGGGGCATGAAGAAAAAATCGCGCCAATTCAGCGATCAAATTGAATGAATACTATGTAAATTCCTCAAAAAACCTTTTTCTTAAAAGACCCTTGGTTTTATTATTACCTTCCATAGCATTGCAATACCGATTGTAATACTGGAATAGGAAAATACTGATAATCTGAAGTAAACGACGCATGGTAAGATGACGGTTTTTATCATGTTGGTGCTCAACAACTCATCAGTGAAGACCAGGTAATGTTTATACATTTAAAGGTAATCTGTAGATGTGTTAACAAATCGGGAAGCAATAGCGTGTAGTTCAGAGGTCTAATCATACCTTGATAAAGTTTCCTTGTGTAGTCCCAATGAAGGCTATCGTGTGATTTCTCTCTGTAGTTGTTATGATAGATGTTGGTAGGATATCTTGCCATTCTGTTACTGCTGATGAATTCAGAGCGTTGGCAATACTGCCTTTGGGGTATGCGTAATTAATTGCAGTGCACTTTTGAATTTCAGCGTAGGATTGAGCCATTCCAGGAGGTAGTTCCTGTAAATAACGAATTAATGCTGTAAATATATATTTCATCCGGGTTGTACATAGACATATTGAGAGCCAGCGGTTAAACCAATTTGTTATATGAATCGTATTTGACAAAACATTGATATTATTAATAATGGCAATTTCCTCAAATATTTTGTCAGGTTTATTTAAATCCTTAAAAAGTGAGCGTACACTGTAAAAGATTACCGGTTTTTTTACGGTAGAGTACCGTAAATGTTACGTTAAAATGACTGCTACATGAACAAATTACGGTTCACCGTAATATTTACGTCGGACAGCCCGTATTTCACGCCAATCATGATGAGTCATCTCCATAATACGGTAATTTACCGTATTTTGGATTTTGCCGCCAACGACAAAATAGGAGTTGATTATAGATTGTATCCACTTAATGTTCTGAGCCTTTGTGATCACTCCTTTCTTTGGTTAAACAATATAGCTTTTATTTTCAGAGCTAATCATACTTTGTCAAAATATTTTTGTTAATGTTTGAAATTTATAACAAATCATTGTGATTAGATAATTTAAATTACAAAATACAACAGCAGTGAAACGAATGCGATATAGTATAGCAGACGATCATGCCCAACCCAACTATTTGTCGTTCTTACTCTTGCACAGCGCAGCGGGAGTGTCATGCATGTAAGCTTTACTGCAATCAGTCCAGTAATATGGCCACATATTAACACATTGGCCCTATGCCACGTAGGCCTATGCCCATGTATGATGTGGCGGATGCTAAAGTATGACCATGTGGCAAATATGCCACATGGTTAGCCTCAGAAATAACTACTTTACTTCGCGCTAGTAAGACCGCATCTAGAGTATGCATGTGCTGTATGGGACCCACATAAAACAACAGACATCCATCGACTGGAGATGATACAGCACAGGGCTGCTCGTTTTGTTACAAAGAACTACAGCAGAACAGTGGGATCCATCACACATATCCTTGATCAACTGCAATGGCCAACACTGGACCAACGTAGAAAGGAAATCCGCTTAACCACCATGTTCAAAATACAAAATAAAACCATTGCTATTCCTCTTCCAGATTACATCCAACGTCAGACCACCAGTAGAACAAGGCAATACCATCCTGCCAAATTTAGAGTCATGAAAGCTAACAGCAATGTTTACAAATATAGCTTTTACCCACGCACAATAGTGGAATGGAACGCCCTACCATCCAATGTTCTTGAAGCTGCTAGTGTAGAAGGGTTCAAGTCAGTCTTTTAAACTTTTGCTTTCCATGTATTTCGTGTTGCTTTCATTCAATGCCATCACACATCTCAATTAGATATTGCTTAGGCAACTTTATTGAGTATTTAATAGATGTAGATGTAGATGTAGATGGTAAACATTGACAAATTACTGGTCAGGTACCGTAATTTTCACGGTAAGCGTAAACAAGTCCTACAGTGAACCGTAAATTTTACGGTAAAATACCTGGCAGCTAGGTTGCCAACATATTACCGTTAATTTTACGGTTGACCGTAATAAGATTTTTTTACGGTCAACCGTAAATCTTACGGTAAAATACCTGGCAGCTGGGTTGCCAACATTTTACCGTAATTTTTACGGTTGACCGTAAAAAGAACTTATTACGGTCAACCGTAAAATTAACGGTAATATGTTGGCAACCTAGCTGCCAGGTATTTTACCGTAAAATTTACGGTCAATTTTTTACAGCGTACCATGTAGTAAATGCATACCTGGGACTGTATCCGAAATGTGGGTTGGACTAGAATTGATTGACAGCGTTATGAAGAATGCAAAAACTTAACTTTTACCATGTTGACCAGTGCCGTAGCTTTAGCTAGGTTTTTCATATAGTGTGGGGAGGGAGAGATGAAATAAGAAAAATAATGAACGCACATATGTTTGCCTCAAGAAGGTAGTACTGGTACATAGGCTACACTGCACAATATTTTGTTTAATTTGTATCAAAAATGAAGTAATTTCTTAACCCTCATCATGCTCATGATCATGATGACATGAAACAAAATATAATTAAATTAATTTCCAATAATTGAGAGCTAATGTGCTTCCGGCAAAGATTGACGCAATTATTAGGCCTACATTATACATGTTATATGTCAAACAGCCTTGTATTAATAGGTTAGACAATGAGAAGTGCTATGTGACATTGGGCTATACTTTCAAACGAACACAGATTAGTGTTTAAATGTACAGAAAAGGCTTCAAAATTAGCCCCTGGATCTCACCCACTTGTACCATTTTATTAAAGTCTTGTCGGTTCATTTTTTTCTCCCCCTCCCCACACGATGAAAAACCTAGCTACGGCACATGGTGAAAGTAAACTTTTTTTGCATTCTTCATAACACTTTCAATCAATTCTAGACCTACCCACATTTCGGATAAAGTCCAAGATATACATAAACTACACGGTAACATAAATGAAGTGTCTTATATCAATCAAATTATGCGTTTTATTCCGTCAAAGACTTGAAACATGAGTGGGACCTAAGGTACACTATTTCCCACATTTCTAACATAAAAATAAAACTTTACTCACTGTGGATGTACAATCACCCCCTTGCAGGTAATTGATTTCATTAGCAGAGTCCCTCATCGTGAAGCAATTCACTATGGCATTAAGGAACGTCTTTTCAATTTCTTCTAGCTTGAAAACACATAAAGCGGAATGATTGCTCGTCCCGTTGTCATCTTCATTAACGCTCTTAGCGAACACTGCATACAAAACATTATTGCCAGTATTGACGCCAATATATTTCGCCAAGTCATATCCAACTTGACCAACATATGCCGCTTGCACCAGGTTATAAGAATCGCCGTTATTCCCCAAGCATCTAATCGTGATTTCTGCGTAACTATCGAAAGTATCCGAGTCATGGCAAACTCGGTTGAGTTTAGAATAAAGACGTTCATGACGTTTGTCCTTAATATGATCATGTTTTTGTGAAGTAACAAAATAAATGAATGAATTGTGTATGAATTCACCTACATAACGGATTTCAAATGGACCCAGATTATTAGCTGCATTAGTAAATGACGCTTTATTATCACCATCGCAGCCAAGGCAAAAGAAATCTGACCCAGTGTCAGATATAGGTAAACGTCGAACTGGTAGAACACCTTCGCGATTTTGATCACGGGTTGCAGCAATATATAGCTTATCTTCTCTTACGATGTAAGCAGTGGTACCAGTTCCCGAGGGTACCACGTATTCCGGCCGCTCCACTGGCATGGCATCTAATATATCATCAACGTTTCGTATTTGGCATTTGCCATCATTCTTACTTCCGCAAGTAATCAGCTTATTACCACCGTAGTAGATAGTCAAAAGTTTGTTCAAATTCCTATAATCCTCCGGTTCTTCTGCTGAACGCCTGCGCCTACCGACTTCGGCACTACCTGAACGCCTACCGACTTTGGCACTAGCTGAACGCCTACCGACTTCGGCGCTTACGGAACGACTACTTCTACCACCCATCTTACTGTTACTACTTTGACCACCGGCGCTGGTACTTTTACAGCCACCTATCTTTCTGCTTCTACTACCGGCGCGGGCACTGGTGCTACACCCATCATGCCCATCGTTTGTATTGACTCTTTTCACCTCCGTCAAATCAGGATTCAGATGCACCAATATGTCGCTACCTCCAACATACACATCTCCCGTCATATTGTGAATGGCAAAATGGTTCCACGATGGATTCGGACATTCGTCACACTCATCGTTAAATAAGTCGTTTGGTATCGCAAACGAAGCAACATTATATGTTGATAATGTGGCGTTAAGACTGCACGTGGTGGGTATATGTGCCACGTAGATCCATGTAAGAATAATAACCAGAAGTCTACGCACAGCCATACTGAACGCTAAATGTATTCTGTCTTGTCTGTATAAGTAAACGAGTATAAAACGAGATCATGATTAGTATGTTGTGTTCCTGTATAACATCACAGGCAGCGCTTATCATAGGAATACAAATACGGTATCGCACTTACAACTGTGAGACCTATGGCGTATATAATGTTCAGATTTATTAATTATTAGGCCCTAACTGAAATATGAAATTAGGTATACGACGGGCAAGTGCCCCAATGGGTACGTGCACGATGAGAATAAGGGAGGGGGGAGGGGGGGGGGGGGGGGGGAGAAGACTGGAGAGAAAGGAGTAAAAGAATAAGGGGGAAAGGAAAGAGATGGAGAACGATGAGGGAAAAGGGGACAGTGGCGTGTCCAAAGGGAGGGGGGCATTCCTGACTCATTTGGTTAAATTGCACACATTCGGGGGAATTTAAAAGTTTTTTACTCCATTTCTATCCAATTTCAATGACGTCATTCGGGGGAATCGAAACCAGATTAGTATGAAAATAGCAAATGTGTCCAGTAATACTAATAGCATTAGCATTGCGTACATGTACTTGATTGAGGCAAATTATGTTGTACAGAATACGGGAAAACATACGGTATGCACATAACTCCACTTATTTTACTTAGGCCTACTTTATCATGTTTGTATTACTTAACGACGCTAAAAAACTATGATTCATATATATGTTACGGGGGAAAACGTGAACGTGATTAATAAAACGTGATTTATAAATGTGAAACGTGAATCGTGATTCATAAACGCGACCGTTAAACGTAATTATTCAAACACGTGAACGTGAGTTTTCGGCACGAGCCATGCATTACGATATTTACTAAATTGACATTAGAAATTGTAAAATCATGGTGCTGGATTGATACAAAAACTAATACAAAATGAGTCGCCACTAAAGGAGGAGGGTATATATTTCGCCAAACGAAATGTATTAATTCGTCGGGGTTTGGAGAAGCCGGAGGAGAAGCTAATGAGAAAAGAGCTTACACTGCAAATTATGAAAGTGTACTTTTGGACAACGTGTATTATTGGGTGTATTTTTGAAGTTCCTCAAAACTGTGTCAAATGCCTTTCAGAAATCCAAGAAAGTCAATTCGAAGGCTTAGAGCCAGAACTATCTACACTGTATGTCCAAATATGGTGTTTTGAGAAAAAACATTGACAAGTTTGATCGTGTCTAAAAAATAAAGGACATATTCACTTTTGTTTTCCTTGGGCACTCTCTATTTTGAAATATTGGACATAGGCACTTCTGGCAGAGAAAGTATATCCAAGTACATGTTTAATAGTCATGATAGTGGACTTAACTCAATTTAGCCCAACTTGGACATAGACAGTTCTGGCTCTAAGCCCTCGCATGTGTACCTTTTTACCTAGAGAAATATAGTGGCGAATAGGTGTGATGATGGTAATCCTACATGTATGGCTCCGAGGACTTCTGAAAGGCATTTGACACAGTTTTGAGTAACTTCAAAAGTACATCCAACAGTACATCCAAGCTGTCCAAAAGTACACCTTCATAATTTGTAGTGTTATAGAAACTAAATCTACTCCGCTTCATACGGGTAAATTTACATTTGCTATAATGAGGTATCGCGTGTTAGTATGATGGACTCCGGTGCGGTCCCACCCGTTGCTATTAACGAACATTATTTTCACTAGAAATATGTGTGTTCGATGTTTTTACTACATTTTATTTGTAAAACCGTGAAGTTTAGTGTTACAATTCGTTTCAACATGATCAATGTTTACCAAACCGATCGATAGTGCTTTCCCATGATGCCCTATTACAGAAAGTTAAGGGGGCTCTGATAGATCCTCCGTGGAGCTAGGGAGCCCTCATTTTTTTCAGAAGTTTGGTTTTTCACATATAAAATGTATACGTAGACCTAACGCTTACACATGTATTAAAGGTAGATGTTCCGATTTTCAAATTGAAGTTTTCTATTCTACATGAACGGTCATCCTTAAAAACGTCGTGTCCCAAAATTTGAGATGCATAGCTATGGTTCTTATTTTAGACGCACAAGATACTGTGAACTGTACCCATTGAGTAATACACAAACCATATCGGTGGTAACCACCATTCGCGGTAATTCAACGCTATTTCGTCGATTTCTCTGTCATTATGCCGAATTAGGCCGTCGAATTTCAGTATGATGATTAGAAAAATACGAGCTTTCATATGATATGAAAATCTCCGTATGTTTGAAATAATTCTGTGTTACGAAAATGTGATCGGGTCATCTACCTTTAACTACCAGCCTTATTCATATAGCTAATAATTTGCAATCAGGTAACGCCAACAAAAATAGGTTTGTCTCAAAGCTTGCGAAGGCTTTAAAATCGGGCGACGCGCGCGATTTTTTGTCTTCCATTTGTTTATTTTTTACTTTTTTTTTTATTTGTGTGTCAATTTTTACTCTTACTATTTGCAACCGTTAACACTTCCTGATATTTTTTTTTCTATTTAAAATGAATATTGTGATATAGTTGTGTCAAGAACAATTGTGCAGCGTTTCTTGAAGAACTGAGTCATGTAAAGTTTGAGAAAAGGAAAATCTGCCGATATTTTTAATAAAAACTTGAAATAAAAATTTGTAGGGGAAAAAAAATTTGATTTGTCAATTTCCTGCATTTTAGATGCGGTATTTTGGCATTTCAAAACCAATGCGCGCGCAAGCTTTGAGACAAACCTATTTTTTTGTTTGGCCTAAAGATATTTCATTTCAATTTTTTTCAATGACCCTTTAAATCAAAACTATAACCTTTAGTAAAATAAAGAATGATCCTCTTAGTTTTAAGGACTAGTTCTCCCCATATTTAACCAGGTAGAGGGGGGGGGGGGGCGTGGCCTATGCAATCACCCCCACCCCGACACAATAGCATGCATTGTGTATGTAAATGTACTGCTTTAATAGAAATTTGAATGGTACTAATGTATTAGGAGTTTATCTAAATGTTCCTTTAAAGTATTCAATCAAGTTGGACGAATCCAATTTCAAAAACAAAAACATGTTCGGCCTCCTTCAGACACCATAGGCGTAGCCAGAATGCCTGTTACCCTAGGGACCACAAAATTGGCGTGGGGCCCAGTGGACCATCTAGGGACCCGGGGGGGGGGGGGGGGTCCAGAAGTGAAGCCCGGCGGAGCCGCAGGTTTTCAGCCATTTTTCAGCATTTTTTTCTTTGGATTAAGACATTTTCTTCTCTTATTTTTTATTTTATTCCCATTGTCAAATTAACCAAAGTTGCCATTCTCAACCCGACACAACCGACTTTTGCTACGTCAAAATTTCATTATTTTTTCATACTGTCTCTATACGAATTAGGTTTCGATTCCCCAACTGATGCCTTTAAATTGGGTAGAATAAAGTTTAAAAACCCTTTAATTCCCCGAATGGGTGTAATCCCCAACCCCCACCCAAATGACTTTAGTGCTGTGTTACCTATTCCTCAAAACATGCGCGTAGCGCGCGAATATTTTCCTTCATACTCGGTTCTGGCTATAATTAATGTAAATTTTGCTTTGAAATGAGCTTTTAGAATTATATTTATGGACTTGTATGCGCAAACACTTTTTGTCATACTATTTGTATACGAATTAGGTTTCGATTTCGATTAGTAGTAGTAATAGTGTCGACTAGCGATGCGAGGAGACTTATTACGAACTAATAGCACAGCACTACCGTTCGATATGCCATGTATGTGACAGCTACCGTTCGATATGAGAGCACTACTGTAGTACCCTCATGTTACTGGACACCGCGTATCGGACGATGATACCTGGCATCTGAAACTAGACACTTGAACTTTGACATGATTGTCCGAGCCACGTGGACAGGCAGAACTCTACAGTGCGTGATCAAGTTAAGACGCTTATACAATGGTTACTTAGAATAGAAATAAAGGATTACAAGTAATTCTCTGAGTGAGGCTCCCATATTTATTTGTGTACATTTACTGAGAGAATAAGAATATTACACTGGCGACGACGGATACGAAATCGGACTTATAAGCGACATTCTATGGAGTAAAAGATGATTAAACTTGGTGGACGATTGTGTTGTCCGGGGTGTTGTCTTGCTGCTGCTGTTGTACAACACGTGTAGCGATGCCGTAATCATGGCCGGAATGACTGGTGCACGGATAAACCAGCTGAAAGACCCGCCGGACAGAAGGAGGAGAGAGTGTGAATGGCGCGGCGCTGTGTGGTATTTTTGATTAGTTACTATTTTGTGTAAAACTCTTTCGTAACCAAGCGATCTTCGTTGACAATATAATGCTTTGTGAACTTCAATTCTTCGTGATAACTCTGTGTGAAATAAACATTCGTCGTGGATAACTCTGTGTGAAAATTAACATTCTTCGTGGATATAAATCTTCGTGATAAACTCTGTGTGAAATTAATATTCGTCGTGGATAACTCTTCGTGATAACTCTGTGTAAAATTAACATTCTTAGTGGATAAGTCTTCGTGATAACTTTGTGAACTCAGCAGTCTTCATGGATATAAATGTTTGTGATAACTCTTCGTGAAATGTGAAACCGTTCTACGTGTATAAATCTTCGTGAAGCCGAATGTTCCTGATATTAGTATTCGGGTATGGGAATCTTTGTGATACTAGAATGTATGTGTGTACATGTACCCAAGCGTTATAGCACTTTGGGGAACATCTTGATCGTCGTGATATTCTTCGTGATGTACATCCTTGTCATGTGTGTGAAACGCAATCTGACTATTTTCTTGGTGATTTACAACTCCGTAAGCTTAGTGGACCGGAACATTTCGTGGTAAATCGTTTGGGACATGTGAGACAAATTACAGCCCTTAGTGGACACGGGCATGAACTTTCTTCGTGAATCGATTACAGCCCTTAATAGTGGACATGAACTTTCTTCGTGAATCGTGATACTGATACATCCTTTAGTAGATACCTCTTTGTGATGATTTCTTCGTGGAGCTATTCTTGGTAACATTACATTTTTTACAATGACATGATGACTGTGTTATTATATTCTACTGTGACGTGTGATTGTTGGAATCTCATTATTATTAACTGTGTGAACTATAATCTTTGATTGGTATTGATATGTTAACTCTTCTCAAATAATAATAGTTAAATGCACTTTTTGGAAAAAGGGAGGGATGTAGTATCCTCATGTTACTGGACACCGCGTATCGGACGATGATACCTGGCATCTGAAACTAGACACTTGAACTTTGACATGATTGTCCGAGCCACGTGGACAGGCAGAACTCTACAGTGCGTGATCAAGTTAAGACGCTTATACAATGGTTACTTAGAATAGAAATAAAGGATTACAAGTAATTCTCTGAGTGAGGCTCCCATATTTATTTGTGTACATTTACTGAGAGAATAAGAATATTACAACTACCATTCGATATGACAGCACTACCGTTCTATACGGCTGTTGGATATGACAGCACTACTGTTCTATATAGCATGTATGTGACAGCTACCGCTTGATATGTGTGACAGCTGGGAGGTTGCATTTATTCACACATCTTTAATGTGACAGGTTGGGTCTCTATAATTGTAGCGGTGACAAATCAGCTAATGTTATGTCTACATGTTGGCAGGTAAAGTGGTCTAGGCATTGAACTTGGCTTTTGAATGGTCAAAATACAAATGTGGTTTGTGTGTGTGTGGTGTTTATGTTCCAATGCCAGTGATATTTAGAATGATACATTTGAACTTCAAGTATAAGCTAACAAGATAGGAGTTGGATTCACCAAGCATTTTGTTGTTGTTTATAATGGTCAAAAGCGGGGATCAGAAGACAATAGGAGAGAAATGGCAAACACTAGTGAGGGTTCCTGCAGTTTTTGCCAGTGATTCCAAGAACAATAGTACACAGTTGAAAGTGTTTTATAACAAACAGCACAGTTGAAAGTTATTTACTTGTGTTGAATTTTTATTGTTATCGCAACAAATATAGAACAGAAACTAACACTACTATTCCAATTACAATCTGTAAGTTTCAAAGTCACTTTAATACACACACTTTTACAATGACATCTTAAATTCGTAGCAATTTAGGTGATCAGGAGTCTGGTCATCTCAGGTTATTGTTTATAAGTTTCAAAGTCAATAAGTTCAGGGTGCTGCAGTGTAGGAGTTTCAATGGCAACTTGACATTGGTAGCGGTTTATGTGCTGTCATCAAGAGTGTGGTCATCTCAGGTCATTGGTTAGTCTTGAAGTCAGTATAAAGTCAGGGTGCTGTACTGATGTATGAGTTTCAAAGTCAATCAATCTGTCCACGCAATGCTTTAAGGTAACAACTCTTTGACCAAATGTTTATATTACTAAATAGGCACCTCTTCCATCTCTACACCATAACAGCATATGTATCATGATCTATATATTAAGTGTAAAAGCTAGGTATGTGCTAGATGCTACCATTCCTCAGTCCTCACATTAATACCAGGTCAAACAATTACTATTTTATTTTGTTCATGTCACAGTGTTCACATTTTAAATGAATGAGCACTGTGACAAGTATTCAAACATTTCAATTAACAACAAGGGCGGCTTGGTATGTGGCCATTTACTGTCATATTTAATGAGTTCCAAAGTGAATAACTCATTCACACAACCATTAATTTCTTATTTATTAACATAACATCTCAAATTAATAGGTATACGCTTACGAAAATATAGTACACCAAAAAGTAGCGTTCGCCCATGATAGTAGGCTATTAATAGCCAAATTAATCTTCCAAGTTTTCATCCCTTGTCTGGCGCCTTGAAATTGGATAGAATAAAGTATACAAACCTTTATTCCCCCCCCCCCCCCCCCCCCCCCCCCGAGGTGTATTTCCCCGAATGATAGTCAAGGGTGCGGGGTGCATGGCCCCTCATGTCTATGTGTCAATCTTTGTAGGTTAAGGGGTGCCCCCTTCATACCTTTGGATTATATCAGCCAACCCCACCCCTCTCCCTTTGATATACAAAGTGGAGGTGCAACCAAGGACTTTTATCTACTGATTGACCTCGCACCATTTGCTCGATTATCTGTTCGTGAAACATGTGATTTTTTTAAAAATATTTACAAGAATCGTGCCATAAATAATGGTACACATTTTGGTTTAAACTGACTTCTAAAATGATTTTCATGGACACGTAGCGCTCTAAAATTTGCTATTTTCATATTAATTTACTTCCGATTCCCTGACTGACGTCTTAAAATGGGTGGAAATTAAGTAATATCCCATAGATATGCTAAAAAGATTTGCCCCGAACAAATCGAATGGGTGCAAATGATATTCAAATATGGGAATGCGAGCGCTCCCCCCCCCCCCCCCCCCCCCCCCCCTGGACATGTCACTGCTCATGCAATGTCTGTCTGTTCCAAAATGTCCAAGGGGTGCCCCTCCATGTGCTTTTGGATGTAATTGGCGTTGAAATGGGGCCTGACGAGTGCTTGTAATTATCGCAGGCGGGTCTAATGTTAACAATCTAATCCTATTATTGTATGTCTGAATTCGGAATATCTTCGTCGAGGTATTGCGGTTTTGGCTAGCTGGTACAAGAGTTGAGATTACTGGTTTGTGGTCGGTCGGGTGATGATGACATACAAAAATTGCACTCTAGAACGCGAGAGATATTTTGTAAGTTGGGAAATTAAGTTATTGGGTAAAGTTATTGAATGGTGTACACTATATCTGGGAAAGGATTGACCTCTTTAATTTATTCAAAATGCGTGTGAAACCCTAATAGAATACCTTTTTGTTTCGTGTATTGTTGGTTTTGTATCCCGAATATTTATTCACCATGTCAGATTCGGAAATGTTACATTTTTTGTGATGCGCGCGTGATGTATAAAGTAGATGTTTATATTTATGTTGCCACTCGTAACCAAGGAAAAATTGCAAAAATATGTATTGTTGTTTGATATAGATATTTTGCTTGGAATTTGACATCAAAGGTATTTTGATTACATAACGGATATGCAAATTATATTGTTTGACCCAACCCAAAAATTGTAATCCGTGTTATCGTTCATAAAATTCTAGATAATTTTAATTTGTAATTATTTTATGTTTATAAATACAATTTTGTTGGTCTACAAAGTATTCACGGCACTTTTGATTGTGTGTCAAACATTATTTACAGTGGATACCAGACGGGTTGGAGGTTACAATTTCTATAGTTTTCTATCACGCTACCTTGACATAGTAAGTAAAATGTTGGAATGAAGTAGTGAAAGTGAAAGTGGAAAATATCTCATATCTCATATGATTTTATTATTCATGGCATAGTTTATTGTCATCGCAGAAAACCTGGAAGATTGGCTATTAGTTGTTAGCTGTTTTTTGTACTGTGCGATTTTTGTACTGTGCTAATTTTTTGGACCGTGCGAATTCTCCCCCCCCCCCCCCCCCCCCCCCTCACAGCCTATTCCGTAATGGGGTCTTATAATTAAAGGATTATACAGCCTTATTCCGTAATGGGGTCTTATTAAAGGATTATACAGCCTTATTCCATAATGGGGTCTTATTTAAGGATTGTACAGCCTTATTCCGTAATGGGGTCTTATTTAAGGATTATACAAGCCTTGGGGTCTTACAATTAATTAAATGATTATACAGCCCTTATTTCGCTGTGGGTCTTTACGCTAGTCTAACTTATGAATGTCTTACACCCAGAATATCACGTAGGTTCTGACATGCTCAGGATATCTAAAATGACTATGATCATGTTAAATGCAATAGATCAATATTTAATCATAATCGATTAAAACCCTCTCCGCAATCAGTTTTTGAAATATCTAGCATTTCAAAAATAAGAAACCCTGTTTTACGGGACCGACCAACCCATTTTGCTAGAAATCGGTGAACAAATGGTCACGTGCAAATGAATACCGACCCAAATAATTCTGTAGGCTTGTCAAAATACGGCAAGTTTTTTACAGATTTGTTTGATTTTCAATTCAAGAATTTGTTTTGTTAAACACAATCTTAAAAAACACACCAAACAAGAAGAGTGTTAAAAACACAATCCTCTCTTAGAGGGGTTAAGTTTGAATGCAAGCAGAAATAAAGGAAGAGTATTTTAAAAAGAATTGTGTCATAACAAAACATGCACTAGCAGTTTCCTTGAAATCAAGTTTCAAGATCTGTTTTTATAACATAGAGTCATAGTTATATTGTACATGATTGTTTACATAAACAAACTCCTCTGAACATTTGAGTTAAAAGTCCCAAATAGGAATATTTTGTATATGAAGTGGCCTGCTTCTTGGTGCCAACAAGACAGACATAAGCAGGCTGCAACGTATTCAGAATTGGGCCGCGAAGATGATATGTCAAGTTCGTAAACAGGACCATGCCACACCATGTCTACATGCATTACATTGGCTTCCTGTTGAAAAGAGGATTGTTTTTAAAATTATGTTATTTGTATATAAATGCCTCAACCATATGGCACCCAGTTACATCGCTTCAACGCTCACCATCTATCACCCTGCTCGTCCTAACCTGCGTTCAGCATCAGACACCACCCGTCTAACTGTTCATAAAACCACCAAGCTCCTACAGTCTGCTGAACGTAGGACATTTTATTACACTGCCCCCTCCATCTGGAATGACCTCCCAATTCACATCAGAGAGTCTCCATCTGTAGCCATTTTTTAAAAAGCTCTTAAAACCCATTTGTACAGTAATTAGTTTTGTTTTGTTGAGTATGCTTATTTTTGTTTTGTCATAAAGCGCTACGATCTCGATGTAGCAGCGCTATATACAGGGTGTCCCAAAAGTCTATGCACGACTTTGAAACTTTGTATTTCACAAAATATAAGTCGTATTGAAAATATGACTACCTATTTAGAAAGAGGAGATGTGGGAAACAATGTTGATACCAAACACTGGAGTAACATCTGTTTGAAATGCCACCATAGAAGTAAAATATATAATACTGCAAAAATGTTATTTTATACTTCAGAGGAATAAAGCTCATAAATCCACACCTATTGAGATTAACGAAAAGACGGATAGAGTTGGTTACACGGAAAGTGATCCGTCAATTGTAATATTTAAATGATACATTACAGTGATCCCATCATAATAACAAACTATATCACACATAATGTTCGTTTCTATAGTGAAATCTAGTTTAAATGTTTCCATTTATACAGGGACGTGTGCTAATGCAAGCCAAAACACAGACCTAAATAATTGAATAACGTAACAGAAAAGTGAACACACACATCATAGGCCTACAGCTGTCAAACATGTTAACATTTAAACTTACCGGATTATTTGAATGCTGCTTGTTTTAGTCTTTTTCTACCACATCGAGACAAATCATGCACAGTTCCTGTGTTCAAATATGTATCCACCAACTTCAGAATGGATATTCTTGAAATGTTTTCTGAACTTTTGTTGAGTAATTTGAACTGAATTTGTTTTAGCGTAGAACCATACAATTTGTATTCGCTTATCTATGCTGTAAACCATCTTGAATGAAGACTTTTGCTGTGCAATTTTGTCTACTATGCCTATTTATGTTGTGATTGACCGAGTTTGGTATATATAACACTATGTTGCAAGGTAATCAGTGAACTGTGACTAATGCGCAACGTTGCTTTCATACCGTTAAAGGTAGATGACCCGATTTTCAACCTGATGTTTCTAATTCAATGGTTCTATTTTTAGAAGCGCAAGGTCTTAAGACACACGGCCACAAACTTTCAACCAGTTTTATATAATGTTGTGGGTTCACCAATATGGTTGTGTTTGGTATTAAAATGATTTCCCAAATCTCGTCTATCAAAATATGGTTAAGTTTATACAATATGATTTATATTTTATGAGATATGACTCTTCAAAAACGTGCATAGACTTTTGGGACACCCTGTAAATACCAATAATGTATGTATGTATGTATGTATCTAATTAAGAATAGACTTATCACATCAAAGTCAACCAGGGGCTAAAACAACTAATTAAGTAACTGATAATTAATCAATGATTGATAAATAAAATAATTAATTATGATTCATTAATGATTAATTAAGTATCAATAATTAAGTATCAATAATGAATTATCAATTATTAATTAATACATACATAATTAATCATATATTAATTATTAATACTTATCAATCATCAATTTATTTTTGAGTAATTAATGATTAATAAATAATTAACTAACGATTAATGAATGATTAATGATAAATTAATAATAAATAATACACTTTTTTACTAACTTTTCAATTGCAATCTTTAAGTTTGAGCCATTAATGTGGCACTTTAAATACACAAACCAGTCATTATAATTAGTTGCTACATGGATATACACCATGAAACACTAATGCATGATTTACCCGCATGTGTAGTTTTCCATTCACAATTGATTGTATATGTTGTACACGCACCAGTACAAAGTAGCCAACGGATCTCATTCATAGTATTGGTATTACAAAACTAATGGCTGCACCAATCTCTCACCAAAACCAATTACCTTTCCATTAGTACTATTTCAGGTCATTGTACTATTTTCACGGGACTATTTTGAATAAGTGCTCAAAGACATGTTACGGTAATTTGTTTCTTGCGTGGTATGAGTATGTCTGCAAAATTGTTAAAAGGCTGCGTATGGATAATTGGAAATAGTTATAATCAGCTGTTATGATTGGTTGACAGGGTTGTGTATTAATAGTGTGGGTGAAATTTGTGAACAAATGAAACCAAGGGAACTTGAAGTTTTGGGTGGCCTTATTTAACACTATGCTTAGAGAACCAAATGTAATATATCCATGATGTGACCTTGCTTGAAAATAAGTTGATCTCTGCAACGAACGTGTTGAACTTGTTACAGGTTTGTTTCATTGGTCTGAAATGTATCATACTCTGCGAGAAAAACACCCGATTGACAGACCCATTCTGAGAGGTCCGTTTGCCCGTAGAACAGGGTTTGGGGTTTTCTTTCGTCGCCTAATAGATACAACAACAATATCACTTACCTTAAATACCTATCTACATGACGACCAGGAACTAATATTTTCCATGAAAGCACCGTACGTTACGGTGTCGTCTGCAGTAATGATAATATCAGTATATGGGCGAGCTTATTGTAGACAAATTCAATATTATTGTTATACACCCGGTTTTATTTTCAATTTCCATGTTCGGACTATTCTATTGCGCGGTTAAAAATAGAGGTAAATTATTCTCCGGTTTCTATTGAAAATTTTCTTGTTGAAATGGCACTGAACCACATAATGCCAAATAAAAAAAATTGATGTTTCGCGTCCCCGCCCGCTTCCTTTTTTTTTGAGGCCGCCTGGATTTGTTTAAATATTATTATTCAGATTATTTCTTTCTTTTTTTTCATGTGTAAAACATGGTGCTTAAACACTATTAAAACAATGTAAATATATATTAACATGGTGCTAACACTATTAAAACAATGTAAATATGTTCAATTCTTGTTTGTCTAACAATTGTCTCTTTTAAATTATCATTTCATTTAATAGGGAACACACCATGGATTACCAGAAATCTCAAATGGCGGCCATTTTGGAAAATAATAAATAATAAATAAAAAGCCCCTCTTCCTCCTATTTTTAAAAACCCGGAGGTGAAACATCTTTTTTATTATTTGGCCTAACAGTTATTTTTTGGTATAATTAAAGGGATACTTAAAATTTTGGGGATTAGGCGACGAGAAAACCCCCTGTTCTACGGGCAAACGGACCGCTCAGGATGGGTCGGTCGGTCGGGGTTTTTGGTGGTTTTTTTAAAACTGTCCCCCCCCCCCTTAAAAATGACCGTAAAAATCAAATAAGTCTGTAAAAATCTCGCCGTATTTTGACAAGCCAAAATCAGTAATTTGGGTCGGTATTCATTTGCATGTGAACATTTTTTTCACCGATTTAAAAAAAACTGGATCGGTTGGGCCCGTAGAACAGGGTTTCTTTTTTTTTCGTCGCCAAGGGCAACTCATACAATTATTATAGCATAGGAGTTTTGATTTTAGTTTTTTCTAATCGAAAGAAAGAATGTGTACATACTTTATATCTTTGGTTTTGATGAACGCTATTATTTTAGGAAAACGAAACAAAGCCGCTGATGTATTTCCCAATATACTGTATTTACTGCTCTCTCCACAAACAATCCTATTTGTTCTTTGTTCTTATTATTTCAACTACGCTATCCGATTCGGGTGAAATTTAGGCAAATTCGAGTCGAATTTTAGAAATACATGTACATGTATTGTATGCGGGTCTTTATGTAGGCCTTCCTTACCTTACCGTCTTCACAATGAAATGCAAAAATAAGTGGGCAAACTTAACAAAGATGAGATACAGGGTCAGTGGCTAAAATATTACGTATACTTGATTTCAAT
The DNA here is from genome assembly GCA_035610835.1 of Ophiura sarsii. NCBI lineage: Eukaryota > Metazoa > Echinodermata > Ophiuroidea > Amphilepidida > Ophiuridae > Ophiura > Ophiura sarsii. Next base: position 72,026,787 of record CM069443.1, on the reverse strand, counting down.
TTAGAATGAGGTGCTGTTGCTTTTGCTTTTGCTTATGCTTAAGCATGCTTTTGCTTATGCTTAAGCATGCTTTTGCATATGCTTAAGCATGCTTTTGCTTTTGCTTTTGCTTTTGCTTTTGCTTTGCTTTTGCTTTTGCTTTTGCTTTTGCTTTTGCTTTTGCTTTTGCTTTTGCTTTTGCTTTTGCTTTTGCTTTCGCTTATGCTTATGCTTATGCTTATGCTTATGCTTATGCTTATGCTTATGCTTATGCTTATGCTTATGCTTTTGCTTTTGCTTTTGCTTTTGCTTTTGCTTATGCTTATGCTTTTGCTTTTGCTTTTGCTTTTGCTTTTGCTTATGCTTATGCTTATGCTTATGCTTATGCTTATGCTTATGCTTTTGCTTTTGCTTTTGCTTTTGCTTTTGCTTTTGCTTTTGCTTTTGCTTTTGCTTTTGCTTTTGCTTATGCTTTTTGCGTTGCGTGGTTTGTTTTTTGAGTAACATTTTAATGAAAGGAAAGGTATGTTTTTGGACGAGTCCTTGCAGGCTTTAGAAAATAATACAGTGGCTCATAAAACTGAGTTATATTCGTTTTAGGATAAATGTTTTCCATTGTGTGGTGATGTGTTTTTGTTTGTGTACAGAGCTATGATGTGTTTCTACCTTTTTCAGGGATGAATCGATCGATGTGACATCATCACCACTATAAACTTCCCTGTGTTATTGTAAGAGTTTAGGTTTATTTCAGGAACACGCTAACCTAAACATTACTGGCCCGACAAACCTATGTCAAACTTTCAAAACAACCCTTCATTTCCCCTAACATGCGGAATACTGTTGTATTTATTCTTTGTTTGTTTATGAACTTAAAAATGGGAAACAAAAGTTGTGCCAAGTCAAATGTCAGATTATGACAGTTCAGTGATTTGAAATTGAAGGTTATTGTGCAATGATGTACACTGTTTTCCAGAATGATGCATATGTGTAGCAGGAGGCATAGTTCCATGGATCCATAGTCCGCCCTGTAAAGTATAGGGTTGCATAGATGGGGTGACCGCTATGTTTATCAACAAACGCAACGGTCGAAGGGACTAGACTGCAGGCATGAGAATGAATTTAAATACTAATCAGGAAACTTGTGGAAAAGTAGGAAAATAAGCGTGAAATTTGGCAAAAAACAAAACAAAAAAAAGGCTGAAAATAAATAATTTGCGGAAATTTAGGTGACAAAAAAGTAGAAATTCCTGAATTATCAGGAAGATTCTCATGTCTGGACTGTCGATACATGCTTGAGGGAACAGCGTGACCACAACACTATTCACTATGCCTTATTGCCCTTTATAATGATTTGGCGCGAGTTTTAAAAGCACGTGGGTCCTACACAAAACAGGATGCAATTGAACTGATTAATATTTTGGAAAGGTGAATCTTCACCTATGTTTCAACTTCTTCCATGTATTACTATAGAATGAACACCCCAGAAATTGCATGAAAGACTTAATCTTGACCCATTTTTTCCTGGAGGAAGGTGAATATAGCTGAAAGCTTGAAGAGGGTAGGTTCAACATTCTAATTGACGCCTGCATTAAAAGGGCATAAAGCTGGTAAAATTGATTGCCATTAATACAAATTCAGATTCTATATATGTAGAGATCTATGTATAATTCTTTTGGCATCTAGCTTACAATAACTGTAATCTGTGTTGCCACGTTAATATGCAAAAGATATTAGATAGACTTAAAAAATACACTTTCGTAACATGTAGTAAAATACACTGTTGAAAAAATAGAAAGTAAAAACGGTTTGTTTTGGTGAATATATCATTTCCGGTTAAAACCATCCTAGTTTTGAACTCCGCTATTTATTTATAGTCTATTCAAGCTTAAGTCAACGGAAACAGTAAAGAAAAGCTCGCTATTGTATGCATTCTATATTATCCCTAGAAGTTTGTTTAAATTAAATGGAAACTGAGAGTAATTTGAAGTACTAATCAGACATAAAAGTACATAATCCCCGCAACTTTTGACTCACCTAATGATATAGATAAAGGGTTCAACAAAAGAAAGTATACACTTTGTTTATGTCATTTTGAGTAATATTCAAAAAGAAATTTACCAAACAGGCTGGATAGGCATTTAGATGAATCTTTTAGGCATCATTTGATACCAAATTTTCCCCCTAACAACAGAGATAAACCATGATTAGCACTATTTAAAGAAAATTGGTCACTTTTCAAAGTCACATTTTCAACGCACGCAAGAAAATGCGAGAAAATGCTGTGCGTGGCACTTTGAATGGCCGGGAATGAAATGGATATTGATCACACAGTGGGGATGCGTTGGGTTGTGCCTGAATGAGCGGGCTATTTGATTATGGACAGGTAACATGTGGTCTTTTCTTCCCGCGTAGTGTATTGAAAATGTGACTTTTAAAAAGTGACTAATTTTCTTTAAATGGTGCTAATCATGGTTTATCTTTGTTGTTAGGGGACAAATTTGGTATCAAATTATGCTTAAAAGATTCATCTAAATGCCTATCTAGCCTGTTTGGTCAACAACAAAAAATGAATGTTACTCAAAATGACATAAACAAAGTGTATACTTTCTTTTGTTGAACCCTTTATTTGCTAGAGTACAAAATACTAAATACTGAAAAATAATAAAATATTTCACCTAAATCACCTAAATAGCCACTATGCTACCAACTATCAAAGTATACGTCCTCATTCATTGTCTTGAAGTACAATCAAATCCCAGTTATCCGACCCCCTTTTATCTGTTATCCGGCTAATGATCCCATTGGATGAGTTTAATAATAGCAAACAGGGTTATTACAGTCTTCTCTCGTCAACTGCATGTTGTTGATGTCGCCACCACGCATGTCGATTGAATAGTAATTGTTTCCTTTTGAATTGATCGGACTAATCAATTTCAAGGTGTTTACTTGATTATAATATTGATAGGATTCATCATAATGATCCATACATCTACCATCATCAGGGATACTCATCTTCTGCAATTATTTAAATTATGGTAGTCGATACTGAGGTGTGCTTGAGACTGGGACTAGTCTACTGAAGACTAAATACTGAGGAAGGCCGCTTTTGTCATTATTTATGTGCTGTTTTCCAAAATCTGAGCTAATAATAATACAAATCTAAAAAGATAAGCTTACTATTATTTATTATATTTATATTTAATGAATTTTTAGCTTCATAAGAGTTATTTTCGCTATTGAAAGCCGGCCAAATACCTGAAGATCAATAGATTAACTTTTATGCAGTTTCTACGTACCAGAAATGACTCTTGACTTATTTTCCGGAGCCTCTCTCAGCAACAACAAAAATCATGGACACAGCGCCCTCTCTTGTTTTTTCTCCTGTTTCTAGTATATTTTGTTTATTTTCATCAAAGTTATTTAATGACTAACACAACTTTTTATCATATAAAGCTTATGCATAGATTCCTTTAATTGTGTAAAAAGTTTTTACAGGTATTATCTGTGTGTGCGAAAGCCAATGGCAAAACTATTTGTTTGTTTCAGCAACACAGAAGGTCAGCTCAGTGTCAAAGGTCAAAAGTGTCAGCTGGTACAAAAAGTTTTGATTTTGCATCGTACACACTCAATTTCTAGGTTATAAACATTGAATTGATAGACATGGATGACAATTTTACTTGTGTTACTTGTAAACAGGTTGTACTGGCAGGGGTAAAACATTAGATGGACACATTCATATTGTTATTGAAGATGGCATTATTACAGGTAAGGCATTATTACAGGTAGGGGCGATGTGGCGCAGCGGTTAGGAGCGCAATAGGTTTACTAGACCGAATTAATAGCGCTCCTAAGCGGGCAATTTATGTCATGAGACGAGTTATAAATTCCAAATACAATGTTATTCATTGCTTTTGACACTAACAATTGTTTTTATAGTATTGAGGAAACCTTCTACACATTTGAAAGTTGTTCTATCACCAAGGGAATGGGTCTATTATTTTTTTCATACATAAAACAATGATTTAAAAACCCTGTTTTCCCACCACAAGGAATCACATTTCACCCCAAATATGGGTCTAAAATGTTGCGTCTTGAGCAATAGCATGCTTCAAATGAAGTCCTTTTGCTCGAATGTGTCTTATATATCAGAGGCAAACAAAATTCCGTGCACCCCACCCATAACACGTATACTCGTACACCCCACCCCACACATCTACATAATAACGAAAACAAACAAATACATTTGAGAAGTATCATGTTCGTTTGTATGTCCAAATGAACATGAACATGACATGATGAGGTCAGAAATCATGCAATCATCATCATAAATGTATCCAATTTCTGAGGTAATTCTTGAGATGACCAAAAGGGTAAACTTATAGGGATTCTTTTTAATAGCTTTTAATTGAACATTCAAATTAATGGTATCGAAGTATTAGTATTGTCGTTCAAAAGAATGGGCGTTTCGGGGGCTCATTGTGCGTATATGCCGGGCTTGTATGGCGGTGAATGGAGTATGAGGCTAATGGTAAAATTACCTCTCAGAAAATAACACCATATGAAGCCAGTAATTAAAATGCTTGTTACTACTGTACACTCCGGGTGAATTAAAATATACGGTTTTATTAGAAAATAGTACAACTTACAAACACATACAACATAATAATAAACGTAACTTCACCGTAGTGAAATTGAACGTGGTTTTATAATGTGACTATAGTTCTACATTAGGGCGGGGCGTAAATAGGGAAGGTATTGTGTTCAAATTGGCCATGGTCAAAATGTATTCCACTTGACCCCACATGATTAAATATGCACTTTAAAAAAATCGGAGGGGGTCTTCAGACCCCACCACTATCCTTAACCCCCCCCCCCCCCCCCCCTATATAGGGGAATACATGGTAAAATTGCCAAATTGGTGTAGCAAAATTATGTTTTGACCTAAAACAAAATAAAACATAATTTTTTCAGCACAATGCATTTCTATAAGGTCCCCATAATGACATACTAAAAGTCCGAAAATATCAGAGTGGTAGAAATATGCCTAATTTGCATAAACTTAAAGTGGCCGCTAATTTGAGCCATTTTTTATTTATGCAATTTAAGATACTCATATTAGAGCTGATACTCATATTATGTCTTTTGAGACGTTATACATTCATAAAATATATGCTGAAGCTATTTAAAATACCATAAAAACTATCTAAGATAAGAAATAAGTCCAAAACAATGAAAATGCTCAAATTAGCGGCCATTTTAAGTTCATGCAAATTATCATATTTTTAACACTCTGATATTTTCAGACTTTTAGTATGTCATTATGGGTACCTTATAGAAATGCATTAAGCTGAAAAAAATATGTATCAATTTGTTTTAGGTCGAAACCTAATTTTGCTTCACCAATTTGGCAACTTTACCATGTATTCCCCTATAGGGGGATAAAGGGTAGTGGTGGGGTCTGAAGACCCCCTCCGAAATTTGTTTAAAGTGCATATTTGATCATGTGGGGTCAAGTGGAATACATTTTGACCATGACCGATTCTATTCTATTCTACATATGTACATCCTCCTTCCCCCTCCCCCTTGTCCTCCCCTTACACACCCCCACCCCCGTTTGAAATGGACACTTTTATAACACCATATTTAGAGAACATGGAGAAAGAACCTTTCGAATAATGTGTATTAATTAACGAGATTGCACGAAACGTGTGCTTTGGACATTTCTTACATTTGTGTCCATTTATTTTAGGCTATTTATAACGATCGTAGCATTTTGTTTTGTGAAAGAAATAATAAAAAGTGTTATAATTATAAAAAAAAGTCTTGATGGTTTTTTGGGTTTTTTTACAGTAACTTCAATTTCTCTCTGAACGAATATGAGTTTATACCTTTATACTATAATTGTAGTAGATGTCAAAATTCATATGATGTACATCGTATATGGAAACAAAGCAGATTTGCTTTGGATCAACGATATTCTAATGAGGGGATACCCAGTGCGCTAAGTCGTTTGAAACCACGCGTGTTTCGGACCAAGATAAAGGCCCAGCCAGTAGGGAGGTCACGCTGCATGTCATATTTTGTTATACGCAAGAACACAATGAAGTCTCAGTGACTGAATATTTGCTAGAAATAGCTTCGAAAAATGGTCTATTTGGGCATCTCAAAAACTGAGAAACGTCTTAAAAATCATGTAGAATTTTAGAGGAGGGTCAATCTACAGAACATCTACAGAACGGTAAAATGTAAAGTTTTAAACACGTTTGGTGACCAAATTTATGTCGTAAAATGTTGGAAAATTCACGTTTTGAAAATCCGTGGTCTTCAAAATTACAGGAATCCTAACTCATTCTAAACCTCACCAAATCATGAAATGAACTCTCGTCTACAAAAAAAGTCCATGTACGTATTGCTCTATCTGCTTGAAGATAGCGAAGACCACGGAAACCTCATATCTTTATACCACGGAATGAAATCTGCCATAGACATTACATAGCGAAAATCGTACAGATTTGCACTGCAGACCTCTGTGTAGGGAGTGTTGACAATAGCATGACAATAGCAAGGTCGTTTGACTATTGTGTCTGTGCATGTTTGTGACGACTGACCCCGTTTAACAATCTTCATAGCTTTCATATAGGGCTTGGGTGACCTAACTATTGACTGGGCCATAGTACATTTAAGCCCGCTGTCATGAAATAACTCGACACCAAGTCATCAATGTTCACCCTCGTTCCCTGAACAAATGCATCTACACTTTTTGTATCGATCTGAACAAGTATGCTCACATTATCCATTTAAGTGCGCGTGCGGGTGCGCGTTTAGTAGCTATAAAACAGGGTGGAATAGTTATGTACTACATTACAAATGTAGTTACGTCAATCGGACACGATAAACGGATGTAAGGATGTGATAATTTAATACGTTCAATTTGTTATAATTATTTACACTTTCACCGTCGCATATCTTTTATAACGTTAGGTTTGTGTCACAACAGCCACTACAAGGGCCATTCTGTTGTCATGGTTGTAGCAAGAGACTACCATGCCCATACTAATCACCGCGCTTTTCAATTGTCAGTCATACATACATGTGGTCACGTTTCTTAAGTTGGGACCCTAAAAAGGGTGGATTTGTCACATTTTATCGCTGATTTGCCATTCAAATGCTTATATTTTTCAAACCATACATCACAATTGAGTATATTTAGTCTCATTTGGAAGATAATTTATTGCTTTAATAGTATCTATAAGAAAAATGTATAAATCAAGTTGAGATTAATTACTATAACTCGTTAATTACAATTAGTCAGGGTGGAGGCGGGTGATGATGCACACTATGTATTCCAATAGGATGGGCAACATTTTTTCGCTTATTTGCCATTCAAATGCTTATATTTTTCAAACCATACATCACAATTGAGTATGTTTAGTCTCAGTTGGAAGGTATTTTATTGCTTTAATAGTATCTATAAGAAAAATGTATAAATCAAGTTGAGATTAATTACTATAACTCGTTAATTACAAATAGTCAGGGTGGAGGCGGGTGAGGATGCATGCATGTGAGGATGCATGCTATGTATTTCCAATGGGATGTGCAAAATAAATGATTAAACCTTGTGTATATTAGTTCATTGAATTGTTATTTTGTGTGATTAGTATCATTATTGTCATTACCAAACCTTAATTAGTGTTAATTACATCCCCAATTAATTAATATTACTAATTAATTACATACAACAAATACCATCTGAAAATGTATCAACGGCAGATTATTACCAATTTCAAATGGTAACTGGGGGGAGGGCAATATCTCTGCAGTCTTTTAATGAAGTTGGACCTGATGTTGATTATTCTTTAATATTTTAGATACTCCCCAGATAACATAACAATATTGGCCCAATATTGGCCCAATATTGATTTTTCATTGGCCCAATATTGGCTTACAATATTGGCATAATATTATTTGGCCATTGGCCCAAGCTTGGCCCAATATTGGCACTCGCCAATGAGTGCCAATATTGGGCCAATACTGGGCCAATATAACATAACAATATTGGCCCAATATTGATTTTTCATTGGCCCAATATTGGCTTACAATATTGGCATAATATTATTTGGCCATTGGCCCAAGCTTGGCTCAATATTGGCACTCGCCAATGAGTGCCAATATTGAGCCAATATTGGGCGATCTTGGAGAAATGTTTGGTAGGAAGAATTCTATCTTTATATTGTTTTACTTCCCCTAAAGAGGAGTGAGCTGATCCCGGGCCAACCCGTGGCCAGAACCAACTTTGGAATAGGGAAAGCCCAAGGACAAGGGAAAAATCTTCAAGGGACAGGACAAGGCACAATATCCTAGCCAAAAGGCCGCGGGAAGCGATAACTTTTAACAGCGGCCGCAATTTTTAGACCGCGTCAGAATGTGTATATCAAATCAATGGTGTCATTTTCCGCCCCTTGGCATCATGTTGGCAACCAATATTGGACCAATATTGGTTTTACATTGGCGCTCGTCAATTGGCATCATGTTGGCAATCAATATTGGTCCAATATTGGTTGCCAACATGATGCCAATTAACGAGCGCCAATGTAAAACCAATATTGGTGACCAAGAGGGTGCCAATGGCATTGGCACTCATTGGCACTCAATTGGTCACCAATATTGGTCCAATATTGATTGCCAACATGATGCCAATTGACGAGCGCCAATGTAAAACCAATATTGGTTCAATATTGGTGACCAAGAGAGTGCCAATGGCATTGGCACTCAATTGGTCACCAATATTGGTGCAATATTGGTTGCCAACATGATGCCAATTAACGAGCGCCAATGTAAAGCCAATATTGGTCCAATATTGGTGACCAATAAAATGCCAATGCCAATATTGCCAATGGGGAACCAATATTGGCCCGATATTGGTCAACAAGATAATGCCAATGCCAATATTGCCAATATTGGGCCAATATTGTGCCAATATATGTATGTTGTCTGGGTTGCTGATTATATTGATACTAATTACTTTATAGGAAGTGCTTATTTTATCCACCAAATCCGCACAGTAATATCACCTTTTAGTGTTTAGGATTAACATATCCATCGCCGTCACCCTACTAGTATATCATTTTCAAATTGTTCAATATCCAATGCTGATTTCTATAGATCAACAGTGTTTTAACTATGTTAGCAAGATATCAGTGCAATTGATGTCAGGCATAACATTTTAATCAATTCATAATACAGAAATGAGCCTGTTGTAAGTAATCAGCCGAATTCGTTTTCTTCATTTTTGGACACCCTGTATAATAAAATGTGAATGAATTTTACCTTCCTACCAGAAAGGTATGTTCATAAACTTCATTTAAGTGTTTCTTTTGAACAAACAACATTTATATACATTTTTGTCATACTGTCCAGACAGAATATATAGTTTTTTTATGTGAAAATTGACACATTTTGATCACCCTGTATTTTCGTTTGACAATTAATTAACCCCTACAAATAATATATGATCGGAAGGGCCATGCCTTTGGCTTCTCAAATCTGGGGTTCAATATTTATTTCAATGCACTATGTTTAAATTAGGAAGCATACAGTAAATTACATTTCATAGTAATATTCCTTTTGTTACACCCTATATATTTCCTAAGTCACCCTGTATACTGGAACAAACACTAGATATTCACAATCCTAGATATCTCAGCTTTCTAATAATGTATAATTTTGCACTTTGGATCTATAATTTTTGAGTCATTAGGCTTAGATCATTATCACATGTAATTTTTGTCAAATGTATGCATGTGACGCAGTAGGGTCCCAACTTAATAAATGTGACAGGTGCTAATGAAACACACATAGTATCAGTTCTTAACGACATTTCAATAGAGATTATCATCCCTGTACTAGAATTTCTTTTGATAATTTCACCCGAGAAGAAACATTTATGTGATTTTATAGGCCCCTAAATATTTATTTTTATAAACAGTAATATTGCAGCTGAAAGAAGCACTTACATCGCAATTTCGTTCACCTGCATGTATCAAAAAAATTAGGACAATTTTTCATGACGGTGTAATACTTGTTATAATCATTGGACCATGACCAATTTAGTCTCAATGTAAAGCCCAATTAATTATTATGATATCCTGAAGATATGAGATCAATCCGATGAACAATAAGAACACTAGCATAATTTGCGTAAACCATGTCATTTACTGGTTTGTACAATGGGATTTACATGTATAGTCCAGTAAATAACATGGTTTACGTTTCAATACGTTTCAATAATTATAAACATAGAAAATAATCTATCAGTCAATAGCAAAGATTAGTTTGGTAATCCATTTAATTCTGGCACAAATCAATACTGGCTAAATAGGCCTAATCCACAAATCAGATGCATGCATATTCTGTGCAAATTAAAAAAGTTCTCGAACCCACACTGTAGATGGTTCATTAGCATGATAAGAAGTAGAATTGGCATAAATAGTGTGCACGTTCCTCTACTGTTACTGTGTGAATGACCATTGTACATACTACAAAATAGATTGCCTTGCCTAATAGGTCACAATTTCCTTAATTAATAATGGATTTTTCTCATCTTTTCAGGATTTTATCTTTATCGGTTGTTCTTTACATTAAAATAAAAATTGGTCATGCTTCAGTGATTTAACAAGGATTTAAATCATCATCAAAAAGTGTCCTAATTTTTTTGATACACCCTTGTATTGAACATTTTGAATATAATTAAATATAATTTACTTCAGAATTCAAGTTGAACATTACTAATGGCTAGTTTGCTGTTGCCGCTCACAAATTCACAAAAGCAGCCTTATGCCCAGCATAAATCGTGACTGTTTATAGCTAGGGAGGACACATGGTTTTGCAATAATTATATACATTGAACACACGTGTTCATCCACGTTGGCAAGGATGTGCCCCTAGATTGTAATTCTACCGACTTCCAGGAATATTATGGTATATAACTCTCTCTGTCAGCAGACCGGGACCGGAAACCCCCTAAATTGGACCAATGCTCCCCAGCTATAGTGTACAATTCTTGTCTTAGCCCTATATCAGAATATTGGAATCAACGTTTTGTTGTACAAGGTGGGCTGATTTTTCTGATTCCTTACAAGTATAAGTTCATACTTGTAATACAATTGTAAAATTGTACATCCCAGTTTGTATCAAAATTGAGGGCGCAGCCTTCAACACATATAAGCCATTACTAATGTAAATTCAATAATAATTTATCGGCCTACTATTCATAATATGTACAAAATCAATTCCAGCATTTGACTAATTGTTCGATGCTGTAATACATCGTTCATCTACCGCTGTGCAATGACGTCAGAGGGCATTCCAGTGACGTGCAGCCTTCGTCTTTGACAGCCCTTTGTAGGCCTGCGGCTGCGCATTACAATATACAAGATACTTAATTCACTGTATTATACGTGCTGACGTGACACTCACGAACGAATGTGGTTCCTATCTGGACGGTGACAACGACCGTGTACTTTCAAGAAGTCTTATTGCGGAACTGAATTTCGGTATAACTTGGTGAGAAGCGAAAGTGCTCTTGCGGATATTTGCATCTTTGCAGCTACTTGTTTTATTTGGCACAAGTAACGATGGCCACGATTTGCTCGCTTCTGCATTTATGGGTTCAATGACCGGGGCTATTCCAGTCGAAATACATCATACACCCTATATGGAAGGATCACCGAATCTCCCACACATTTCAAACGGAGTCACCCATTCAGGTAACCCCATTTAGAATTTACACTCCTATGTGGCAGATTAGGGTCATATCTTCAATAGGAGGCGTATAGGGAGTTCAACATGTTCAACAGGAATAGCCCAATACGTAATTGCAGATCCCTCAATTAATTGCATCATATGTTAGAAATAAGCTATTTTAACTTCTGTGTAATACATTATTTTCACTTCTGGGTAAGAATGTCCATTTTTTGCGGGATCGTCCATTTTTGCGGGATTGTGTATAGTCTAGTCAGATTGAAAAATATCTTGCTGATGATTGTAGTCTTCCTATAATTATATTTTTAACGATACTTGTTTTGCCCTAGACTATCATTATGCCATCAATATCTTTCTTCTTGATAGTTACATTTTATTACATAACTGTTTCGTCGTTAGACGTCAATCCCGGGTCAAGTCGAATCGGAATCCTTCCAGCGTCTGCTTCCAGTTGTGTCATTCGTTCCAATGTAAAATATGGATTGCCGCTGTCCTCATTGACCGCTACAGTATCTGCAGCCGGATTAGGTGTGGTAGGCACTTTAGATGCAGTCGGTTTGCGCACTTTTGCATAGTCTATTTCTGGCTTTGCTAAAGAAACGTAAGAACCAGGATCCGATGGCGGCGGATTCTTTACAGCAGATGCTTTTGGAGCAGCATCAACCGCCACTTTAATATCATCGAGTTCTTTCTGAGCATCGGGGGTCAGTGTGAAGTAGGGATTGCTACTACTGTCGGGCTCTGGACCATGATTAGTCTCCGAGGAAGGAGTTACTTTGCCAGGCGCTGAAGGTGTTGTAACAGTCGCTACCTCTTTGATGTCTGGTTCTATCTGAGCATTGGGGTTCAATGTGAAGTAAGGATTGCTACTATCTAACTCTGGACCAGGATTCATCTCCGAGGAAGGATTAAGTACGCTAGGCGCTGAGGGTATAGCAGTGGCTTCTACCTTGTTTGTATCTGGCTCAAGCTGACCGTCTTGGTTCAAGGTAAAGTAGTGGCCGTTGTCATGATTGTGTTGATCTTCAACAGCGTTCTCGGTAACTGCAGTCGAATTAAGAACGTTCGGCGCCGTAGATTCTGGGGACGTCTTTGGCAAGGTCTGATACAGATTCCCTATGATGTGACCAGGAGGGCTTCCATTGGTATGCGAGGACTGACGACTTAGTGCAGGAATCGTGGTCGCTTCAACCGATCCCGTCAATGACTCGAGGGCATTTGTGATTTGTGGGAAAGTGGGACGAGATTCAGGATCGACTTTCCAGCATTGCTGCATGATGTCGTATCTGCGGTCAATACAAAATTATTCATAGTAATTACTATCTGTCACACTGGATAACCAGCTTAAAATTTACAGGGCTAGACATTGGTATAAATATGAAGGACATACATCCTTATATATACATGTACTAAAGGAGGTCTTATATGCTTTTTGCAATTTGTTTACATATAAATATAGTCGTCACACACGCCATTCGAGTGATTTTATGACCATTGATTGACCTCTAATCACAGGTTGAATTTGCTTAATTGGCTCGGGTAAGGGTAAGGCGCACGTAAAATAGCACATAGTATTAAATGCTATCTATTGACAAACATATTTTTAAATAGACTATTGCGAAATTTCGCGAACGCGCGCGTTAGTTTTGAGACAAACCATTTTCTGCTATGCCTAAAATTCACAAGTTAGTATTTAAATTTCGTGAGCTTCCATTCCATATGTTCAAGGCTAAAGAAGCCGTATGCTAATTCATACTTACATCGCCGGTGGACACTGTGGAGGACATTTCATTCGCTTTCCGTCCATCAGATACTCGTACATGTCTCTGTTCTCCACTCCAATGTACGGTCTACTGCCTCGAGTGAATGTTTCCCACAGGAGGACTCCAAATGCCCACTGCATTAAAGGGATACACAATAGTGTTGAAGAATCATTTTATGAATAATTTACTTCATAATGGTTATATTTGCTGTTACCACTCACAAAAATTACAAAACTAAAGCAGCACAAAATGTCACATTATGGCTTGGATACACTTTGAAACATAATGTGACCTTCCTACCCAAAATCAAGTTCAGGTTGTAATTCTACCAACAAAGAACATTGGTACATACATATATCTCCGCGTCACCTAGACATGGACCGAAAACCCCCATAAAATGCTTCTAGCTGTGTATTTTACACACCCCTATTTAGTTAGTTATTCTGACACTGTCTCTCCTAATTTATTCAGTCATTCATTATATGCAGGCAAGATGCCTGTACACAGTTATCAATTCTAAAGTCCTTTATAGTTCAACTCCTTTGTATGCCACCTGTGTTGGTGCTCACTGTGGTCGCTAGTCATAAGGGTCACTAGTCATAAGGGTCGCTAGATATTAAACCCTATCCCTAACCCTACCATAACCCTAACCCTAACCATACCCTACTATAACCCCTAACCCTATACCTATACCTAACCCTAAACCTACCCTTACCCACCCTAAACCTAACCCTTAGACACTTTTATGGCTAGCGCACTCGTGGTATAGGAAAATACACGTTATGACTAGCGACCCTTATGACTAGCGGGTAGACCCCCCCCCCCCCCCCCCCCCCACTGTAGCACACCCTAGCTTAAGGCACATGCATGCCGTATGCCGTGCCAGATCATCAGCCTACTCTCTCTCCTGATTTCATATGGACAGCATCTAACCTGGCTGTTCGTACTCAACTATTATAAACAACTCCCAAATCCCCCCCCCCACCCCCCCCCCACACCCGAGTACTCACCGCGTCTGTTGTTTCGTCGTACACTTGATCGGCGAGACTTTCTGGTGCCATCCATTTGACTGGCACCCTAGCCGTTAGATCACCGCTCCTGTAATATTCTGATTCGTGGATGTCTCGCGAGAGCCCAAAATCGGCAATCTTGAGCTTCAGAGCGCCATCAATCCTGAACATATAGAATAAAGACAGGTTGGTTAAAGTAGAATAAAATGGAATTAACATCTTACTTATATTTCATATTGTCTCTTAAACAACTGTACTTACTCGTATATCACGACTGGATGGTCGTTAAGGAGTCCAGAAATCGAATTCAGACGCAACATACCTCCCCTTACCTCCACGTGGAGCATTCAGGTAAAATTGTATTGACCCGACGGGCGTTTTTTACAATTTTGAGATTTTGAAAATGTTGTGTGTTTCTGGTTTTTTTTTAAAGAAAGTTTATTATTTTAAAAATGTTCGACATTTTTCGAAAAAACAAACCGAAAACCCCGACTGACCGTTCAAAAGTTAGTCAGCCTGTAAACAATGTTTTCGCCGCCTTAACATTTTTAGGTATTTTTCACTTAAAACACAACAATTTAAGTAGGGAACAGTATGATGCCTATTCTTTAAACACTCATTTGGTATTTAATAAGAAACCCGGTAATAACAGCTCCATGCTGTAACGTCACCAGCGATGGTTTCCAGTTTTCAATACGATTTATTCCGTTAAAATATATTTCCTTTCATCTTGGAGCTGCTATTAGTATTTACGATGTTTATTTAATAACTGCTGTAATAAACCTCTTTTTATAATATAGACTATTCAGAATAATCTCACATGCAGTTTCTGGCCGCAAGGTCTCGGTGCACAAACTTCCGTCCAGCCAAATAGGTCATTCCATTGGCACCGTCCAGTGAAAAGTTCAACAGTTGATCCGTCGTTACTGCCTAATAAATGCAACGAAACGATTTGAACTGATCATGAAGAAATACTACTCGAAAAACCGCCAGTTCAGATTTTGTAATCCTTTTCTTTCTGTTTCTTAGTAATTCCATTTCCGCTCATATCACTTTTATTACGTGCAAGTTCCCTTATAGAGATGAGGACATTCTACCTGCGATTGGAGCCAAATGTTTGTTTCTTAGTTATTCCATTTCCGCTCATATCACTTTTATTACGTGTAAGTTCCCTTATAGAGAAGACGAAATTTTACCTGAGATTCGTGCCAAATTCCTGGTTATAGATTTGTTTCTGCTTAATAATGAGTAGATGCCCCGGACTTTAAAGTAATAAAATAACACGGAAATACTTTGTATACCACTTATTAATAATTCTTACCAAGTCTTCATCCTTCAAGAGAAATGATTTAAGATCACCATGCTCCATAAAGGGCAACACAACCAAAGGGCTACCAGATGGGTCAAAGGTCAGACCGAGTAATCCTAAGACATTTGGATGATCGAAATCTTTCATGATCATCGCCTCTCCCAAGAACTTCACAGCGAAATCTGCATCCGTGTTATCTGAATAAATAAATGTAACGTACTTGGTCAAAAGGCAAAGAATGTTTGTTTAGTAAAGCATCCCTTCCCGACTAGCATCAAAACAGGCCCCCAGACATCAAATTTCGAGCTTTTAACATGTTTAAAAGTGTGTGTGACGCGTGAGTGACTCGTCCATACATGCTCTGGATTCAAATCATGTGATCCTAAAATCATGAAAATGCCTCTACACGCCATCTGGAATTTCTGGTTAATGGTTCCAACATTTGATATGGAAGGTTCATTACACTGATTCAACATTATTTAAAATTGGCTACGCACCTACTTGAGATATACCTAGTTCGTTTCAGGTGATAAACGTATACTCATATTTACCCTTAATTGTCTTGACGGCGACATGTTCGGTCTTATCTTCTATTGTATATGCGGCCATAAACACCTTTCCGAACTCACCTGAAAAGGTCATTGGAAAAAATATATAATTGAATTAACAAGTCCTGGACGAGTGCATGACCAGCTGCAAGAGTAGCCATTGCATTTCAGACAATAACGTAACATTTGATCGAACAATACTATCGATACGTACAGAGTATTTTTTTAATGTTTCGGGCTTTAAAAAACCCATTGGTAGATGGTTGTGCGTGTGGTTTTCTTTGAGATCACCAAATATTGTTGTGTATGGCTATTATACTCATATTGTACCGCGTGCAACATGTTGTCATCCAGTATGAAAACCTCGCCCAAAGTGTTTGCATCACCTTGAAAACCGCGTTTATGTATATCCAAATGTCTACGTCTTCTTGGAAATTCCTAAGAGGTATGCCGTGACTATTCTTTAATAAAACACCCGTAGGACACACTTTACCGAATATCCATTAAAGAAAATGTGTACAGATCTTTTGTAATGGTATCAGCTATTATCTATTGAGTGTCATCAACAGTGTATTGTCTTGAAACAAGAGTTGATTTATCAACCTCCAAAATGTGTTGTGTAGACCGACGGCGTTGTCCTTACAGTAAAGCTGCGAGGTCCTGAGATCGGTGGTTCGTATCAAATTTGCTATTAATTTGCACATGAACACAGGCCTAATAGTACTACGCCGTGTGTAAAGGCCCTGTCACACTGTTGCGTATAATAAGAGGTAACGTATGGCCAACGTTTTGGACATTTGGGTGTACATTCGTGTAAGTTGTCATTCGTACGTGACACATTTGGCGTACGTTGTATTCGTTAGGGGTTCGCATAGGTACGCTGGGGGTTACTAAAAATGGGTAAAATGTTTGAGATTGTTCACCATTTAATGAACGGGTGACAACGCAGTGATCAATACGCTATGCATACGTTTAGCATTCGCTGCGCACTTATAAAACTCGCCCATTGCTTGTGTGGTAGATTTCGATCACGACAGGAGCATGCGCAGATGCGATTTTTGTGTAAGTGGTCTGTGATTTTGTCAATATTATATTTTTACTGTGATTTGTCGATCTGCATTAAATGCAAAAAGCCTAACAACGCCCCCGGCTGGACTCGAACCACCAACCTTTCGGTTAACAGCCGAACGCGCTAACCAATTGCGCCACGGAGGTGATTATTTACTAGGCTGTTTTGGTTTGTCATGTTCACCCGTACACTTCCCCGTACACTTTCTTGCAAAGTCGGGCATCGTTTTTTCTCAAATGTTGCTTGCATATTGCCTTTGCTGTCGCCTTTAATACATGTGCTGTTACTTGAACTTGGAACCAACGTTTAATTTGAACTGTCTATTTTCAATAAAAAAATACTCCAATACGGGAAAAAAATCAGAAAAGCTCACAGACAACAAATAAGAACATCATTTTACTCGACCTAGAATTTCAATCAACGGATTTCAATCATCGGCAAAACCCGATGATGTGAGTGACGTCATTTAATGAGCTCATTAGCATAATTTATGTCCGTGAAATATACAATAGGGTTTTGGTAGTGCTGCGTGAACGTTTCGCACGCTGGGTGTAGGTTGATTCTGATCTCTGTCAACTGTACGGCCATATACGGCGCTTATCAAGAACGAACACCCAACGTGCAAGAAACGTTCACACGGCGAATGCTCAACGTATTCATAGCGTATTGATCACTCGGTTGTCACCCGCTCAAAATGTTGAACATGCTCAAAAATGTTCATAAACCCCAGCGTACCTCTGCGAACCCCTAGTGAACCGCTAACGATTACAACATATTCCAAATATGAGCTTATTATGTCACGAACAAAATATATACAACTTACACGAACGTACACCCAAATTTCCAAATCGTCGGGCGCACGTTAGTTCTATATACAGTTCTATATACAGTTGTGAATTAACACTTTCCACGCAGCTATTGGTTTTACCAAATACAAAAGAGATTTTTCCGAAAACCTTTCCGAGCTTTCAAGGTCTATCTCAAGGAGTACTGAACTAATACTGGGCATGTTTGTACTTATTTTAATACATTTCACATGGTGACTCCAACTATGGTATTGAAATCCACAACTTTTGACATTTTTGAAACATTTGATGACATTTTGGAATGTCGTCTGCAGACGCCTGCCGCGTGGCCAGTGTTGAGCTGTGCATTGAATTATGATTCCTATAACCAAATGTCCTGTAGTATGGTAGTACGGCATACGTGGTACCACCAGTAAATGGTCGACGGATTGGTTTACAAATCTAAAGTGCTCAACAAAAGAAAGTCGTACACTTTGTTTAGGTCAATTAAAGTAACTTTTGATTGTTTTTAAACCAAACAGGCTAGATAGACATTTGGATGAATTTTTTAGGCACATGTTGATACCAAACATAACACCTAGCAACAAAGATAAACCATGATTAGCGCCATTTAAAGAAAATTAGTCACTTTTCAAAAGTCACATTTTCAATTACTACACGGGAGGAAAATGTGTGTGTGCGAGGTTCACCCCATTCGTGACACTGTTATTAACCAGGATTGACCGGCGGGCAATCGATCACACAGTGCAGCCGTGTACACTACCTTCCGCTGGGCGTACACTTAGTGAGCGGGAAATTTGATTCCGAACATAAAGGGCATTATGTGCTTGTTAACAATTGGTGTTTTCTTCCGCGTAGTGTATTGGAAATGTGACTTTTGAAAAGCGACTAATTTTCTATAAATGGTGCTAATCATGGTTTATCTTTGTTGTTAGGTGTTATGTTTGGTATCAAAATGTGCCTAAGAGATTCATCCAAATGTCTATCTAGCTTGTTCGGGAAAAAAATAGTCGAAAGTTACTTTAAATGACCTAAACAAAGTGTACGACTTTCTTTTGTTGAGCACTTTATTATCTATCATGAAATGAAAATAAACAATATCTAACCTTTTCCTAAGGTTTTGCCTAACGTCAGTTGACTATAATGGATTCGTAAATCACCCACATTTATAGTTATATCATTGGTAAGCTGCACGGTCGTCAGGCCACCATTCATGCCATTAGCGTGTGCCTCCGTCGCAGTCCGGTCTACGGCTGTAGAATATCAATTATCATAAGAAATCATTTATAAATATTAAATAGTTATATAGATTTATAGCACACAATGAAGGTGGTCAATTAAAACTACTATAGGGTTACAGTTTTTTGTTCGGATTTGCCAACACTGGAGACGACAACTGAGTATTCTTGAATGAAATAGGATGATACTTTTCAATTTCAAACATATGGGATACAATATTTGGAGACAAAAGTGCTCAACATTAACCAAATAAAATAATGGTAGTTTATAAAGCGCCGGTATCCGCCGCAAGCGACGCTCATAGCGCTTCTCTGCATAACAACCAAAATAACATAAACATGCATATAAGAACAAAGATGAGGAGATAGTCACATCAGGCAAATGCTTCAGCGGTACAAATATGTATTTAGGTTTTCTTAAAAATATGTACAGAGTTTGACAGTGTCACATATTCAGGCAAGCTATTCCATAGTTTTATTGCTGCGACCTGAAAACTTCGCTGTCCCCATGATCTGATGTTTTGAATAGCGTGCAGCCCGCGCGATGCCCTGGAACATGTGGTTGAAAAAGTTCTGTTAATAAGAGGGAGACTCATTGACCTATCTTCGTCTTTTATAAACCATTGATAGATAATCAAATTAATACAGCATGCGTGACCGAACTATCTGGTAATAAGAATTGTTTTGAGATCGGACGCGACACGCTCCTAACGTGTAAACATGGCCAAGGGCTCTCAAATCTGACTTTTTCAAGAAAAAGGGTACTTTTTTTCTAATTCGCTTTGATATCTTTCGTTTTTAGGGGCCTATTGGGGGGAGAAAAACACGCGAAACCCTCATTTTATGGATAATCTTTTGTCACGCATGGTTACAGCATTTTATTTGACACCAGACGTAGACCATCAGACAAGGAACTGCAACTATTCATGGCCATAGTGGTCATGGTTTACAACATACGGTATAAGAAAGAACTTACCTGATTTCAGAAGACGAATACTTTCAAGCAGTTTATCGTTAGTTTCTGCAATCTGTTTCTTGTCGCGTTTGTGTTGCCGGCGGTAGAAAACATACATCATCGCGATTGCTATCAGGAGAAGGACTATCGCAGTAACGAATCCAACGACAAGCGGCCAGATGGGTTTTTCAGGATATTCAGGCGCGTATACAATAAAACCAATGTTATCAAACCGCAAGTTCCCTTGTTCTATCTGAAAAAAGAATGACATACTTATATTTTATATTGGTCTCTGCGCACGGCTGTTTGACTGTCCGATTTATAATTAAAATTATGGAATAAAAATGATTACATAGTGGCCCAGTTATGGTTTGACCTGATTTAGGTAGCGCTTATGATTACGAGTATACAGTGAAAATGTCACGAAAATTGTTCGAGCCTTTTTTAAATTATCGGCATTTTCTACTTTTCACACATTTTACATGTAACTCTATGGGAATTGTGGCCGATGAGGGCGCTATTATAGTAAATAATAATATTCAAAGCTCTATTTCTCAGAAATGGCACCAACAAATGTTCTGAAATTTCTAAAAAAGATGGCCAGTTTATTCAGGTACTTGAATAAGTTAAAACCAGAACCGAGCCAGCAAGTTACGGTGTTCTCAGAATAAAACGGACAAATGATGTGGGATCAAACAGCCGTGTGCGAGGATGCTAGACATAGGCTACTTATATTTTTAGGCAACACTATTATACACTGTTGTCTTCACTTTCATATAATCTCATTCACATGGTCTCTGCGAGAGGACGCTAGACTTAACCTAACCCTTTTAAAGATAGCACCGTCCTGTTAGAGAGATCGTGGAACGTAGTCTATTGCGATACAGGATAATCGATAATACTATTGCATTGCCAAATAGTACTATTGGACAATAAAAGTTCTGTTGCATGTATAAGTAGGCTTTCGGAAATCGAACGATGAAATCTAATGAATGTCACATGCCATCAATTTGCACGAATTTGTTCTATGAGTATGTACTATGAATCAGTATGGCTTATTGTACCAAAAAAATGTGTTCTAAATAAAGGTATTGTTTTTAGACCGTACCCGTGTTATATTGTCTGACATAAATGCGGACGATAGTATTATTTTAAGTAGAACAACGACGCCACAGGCGGAGTTGTTCTACGCAAAAAATACTACTACTATCGAACGCATTTATGTCAGACAATATAACACGGGTACGGTCTAAAAACAAAACCTTTATTCTCATTCTTGAACAATCATACTTTAGACATTTATCAAAGAAATAACTACATTTTATTGTCCACATTTGACAACTTTTACCCCTGCTAGGGTCAAATAACCCACAAACATTCCATCCAATCACATGCGATGAGTAAACCATGCGTAAGCGTCGCTGCGCCGGCATAAACGCAGGAAAAGCGCTAAAGACGCACTGCAGAAGTGCGCGTTATGGAGCAAACCACGCATTGTGAAGGTCGGACGCACTGATAAAACGTAAGCCCCACCTCATCTAGATGTCGCCGATTTCTCTGAGAACCAATGAGATTGCTTAAACTTTCTTAGCTGTTTAAGAATTTAGCAACAAACATGATATAAAAACTTCAGATTCCTCGATCCTGAAAATCAACTTCTCACTTACCACCACGTCACGACGTCTCGTATCGTTGACATTGGGTGCGGTACCATCTGTGTCAATGGCGGCCGGTATTTCTGCTGGTATGTAACACGTGATGTTATCCCGTCCAAGAACAAGAGATGTGCAGGTTTCATTGCCAATGTACACCGTTACATCAGAAGCTGTACTGGCCAAGTTCAATCGTTCTCCCTGTATATCAATATAAAATATAATGGTCTTTATTAAAAAGAGAGTATTATCTGAGACTTCGTTAAAGTCATTTTCATATTTGGCAATCTATTTCAAGTGGTAAATCCATTCCGTTATAAATAAACGTCCTGGACTGGGGGCAATGACACCGGTCTCCTTGAATCCACAATTTCTTTGGCAGAGAGGGGCAACACCGGCAACTGAAGCAACACCACAACATATGGCCTTATCATAAGGGAGCAGTTCCATTTGTACGCGATAAAAATTGCGAGAATGTTCCGGGCCCCGATGAATTTTTTATCAGGCCCCGATGAGATTTTTATCGCGAACAGTTGCGAGAAGCAAAGGATTATTTATCGAGTAGCGTATTACCGCTTGTTTAAATATAACGAAAGATAAGTGGTCGGTATGTAAATAGAGCTTCGGGCTATTTATTCTAGTTGTAAGGTACAAATTCAGCATTTCATGTTTTTAGAGATAATGTTATTGATTATGGATGTTTAACGTAAATTGTATTATCCTCGTGTATTTGCTAAACAATGTCCCGCTCTATTTGTTAAACATACCCCAGGGTATGGCAGAGGCCTCGTATCGGGCCCCGATGTCTATTTTATCGGGGCCTGATGACTATTTTATCGCGAATCAACTTGAAAAATATCGGGTCCAAAACATATCAGGCCCCGATACAGTCGCGATAAATTTATCGCGTATAAATGGAACTGCTCCCTAAGCTTATCCAAGACCTCAAGGTTATGATGGCGTTGCCATCAGCCATGTGATGTGATGGATTTCTCATATCTTGGCTCAAAAAACAGAGGTTGCTTCAATGTAATCCCAGCATGCTGTAGAAAAGCACTGTGCACTGTGATGATGGAGACCGTTCAACACCTGATTTGCATTGAAATGTACAGACACGTAATGGTCCATTTGAGGTATTAGTAATCATTGAGACTTTTCAACTTGTTTGGTATCATTGTATTGAGAAATCACTCACTCACTCACTCCGGCGACTTCTGTCGGGCAATAACGATGGCTCTACAGACACGCCTGTCTTCCACGCAGGTCTTTATCTCACCCGGTGTTTTGTCCAGTGTCCTGACATAGGATTATCCATCGAATATTGAGAAATAGAATCCCAATTCATATATTGATGCAGACATGAAAAGTCTAAATTATTAGTTCCTCTATCATGTCTATAGAACCATGATATTTCTGTACATTTCAATAGAAATCAGGTGTTGAATTATCTCAGTGCACAGTGCTTTTCTAAAAATACTGCATGCTGGGATTACATCGAAGCAACCGCTGGCTAAAACATGTCGAAGGTAAACATCTGCTGCGAGAGACCTTCAAAGACGCATGTCACGGTATGGTGTGCACTTGGAAAACGACCGAGAGTCCTCAAATATCAATTACAGCAACACTGGAAGTTATTCAAAAGGAAGGCATGAGGAATGACAATTATGACAATCTTGCTGAAATATCGCCTTTTGTTGTCGCGAGGCTTTTCTATGTGCTCTAGTGCAGTCGGTGGATGATGATGGGGAGTCAGGTTAGGTCGATACAGTAATCATGGTAAAAGTCTAAAGGTTATACCTTTAACATGTTTAAGGAAGGACTTGCTTTCTTACTTCAAGTCTCACCAATATGAATGTAATAAAAGGTAGCGGAATTAAAATTGCTAAAATATTAAAGTTTTTAATTACCATATTTGAAATTACCATGAGAAATGCATTAAAATAAGTACAAACATAAGTAACATATTGTTTCAGTATTCCTTGAGATAGACCTTGAAAGTTAGGAAAGGTTTCTTTTGTATATGGTAAAACTAATAGCTGCGTGGAAAGTGTTAAGTCACAGCAGGCATATTACCTTTATTATTATTCTGCTTCCTCCGATCATCCCATCAGTTGCATTTTCCAATGGCAAGTAATTTGGATCATCGAAATACTCAAAGGTTATGCCATTGGATTCAGACCATCTCACAAGATCACTGACACCATCCATCCTGAATCCAAGTACCCCTTCAAGAGGAACATCTTCGACCGTCTCACGTCGTCTACGTTTCTTTCGTGAAGGGATCACAACCGTCGGCGACGGGCATTCCATGTTGGTTATACTCTCAAGAGGTAGTGTACAGTTCTAAATTCATGTATACAGAGAATAGTATAAACTCATAAGCGGATTAGTCAACTATCCCGATGGGAAATTGAGATTAAAGGCCAACGAAGGAAAACAGTAGACATGGTCTTAAGATCGATGAGAGGAAAACTTGAATATTTCTCGAATAGCTGATTTTATTAACCAAGATTGTTCTGATCTGGGGATTAGCAAAAACTACTGCCCGGTGAATATCAGTCTGATTGGTACACAAAATAGTATTTTGCATTACATACAGCGAATCCTAGGTAATGTTTGATTCCAGCTTGACCTTAAACCTTGGTCCTTACCGGCTAAAATGGCCACCAAACAACATACAAAACTATCGGATTTTATTAGCGAATTTGGTATCTGAACAAAACAAACTGTCATTTCTACGTACGATATATTGCTCAGCAAAATATTAAATTTAAAACTTTTTACTAACAACTTGGGTGCAATTTTGTTAGCCGAGAAAAAGTCTGTATTACCTCCGTGAATATCTCCCCAGCAATGTTGATGATCACTTGAGGAGTACCAACCACATTTAAGTTCTGTCCTCTTACATTTAAGACCCGTCCGCCACTAGAAGAATTAAAGAATAATTGTAAGATATTAAATACGTTTTTGCTTTTCAATTGATAATGATAACAACAATTGTATGCTTTGCTGTACAGTACAGGGTGTCTCAAAAAAAACCGTGCACGTGTTTACCCAGCTTATTGACCGTGAACTCATAGAATTTGGTGTAACAATTGTATACATAGTGATAGCCATAACGGTTAGCTTTCATATTCCGTTTATTTCATCTGATTTGGATTTGTCAATCTTGAGATATGACCAATTAACTAAAGCTACCTAAAGTCGACGTTGTGCCACTTTACAGTTTGCAATGAATAGAAAGGGCTACTCCGGAGAGAGGAATTGTTACCACCGGGGTGGGGTTACCACCCCCTAAAAAAATCCAATCCGAAATGCAGAGTATGCTTATTTGGGTACCATGTTATAGCTAGAGGTTCCCTCTATCCATACATACTAAAACAAGTACAAACATCACACGCATGACGTCACAATGACGTCACCAAACATGGCCGACCTTAAAATCCCGCCGTATTCGCTGGGCAGTGAAATATCATAAAAATCTTCGCCAAAAAAGTTCTAAATATCAGAATTTCACCCGATTTTTTGCTTATAAGTGATGAAAATGGTGTTTCTAACATAGGCCTATGCTAAAATATTTCAGGAACATACAATAAAAATATTTTTCAAAATGGCGATATAATTTTTTTGGGTAAGGTGGCAACCACCCCCCTACAATCGGACTTTGACGGCTTACCCCACCCCGGGTAAGGTGGCAGCCTCAATTTGTTTTCGTCAAAATGAGCGCAGGGAATGTAAAAGCGATCACCTAGACGCCCTAGGTCACTGTTTTTTTGCGCTCTAGCGCAATCGGCGACCACCCTCCCTTAAGAGGACGAGGGTTTTAATGATTATCTTAAGCATTCTTTCCGTAAAAGTGGCACAACTTCGATTTTAGGTAGCTTTAGTTAATTGATCATATCTCAGGATTGACAAAACCAAATTAGATGAAATAAACGGCATATGAAAGCTAAGTGTTTGGTCTATCAATATGTATACAATTGTTACACCAAAGTCTAGAAGTTCATGGTCAATAAGTTGAGTAAACACGTGCACGGGTTTTTTTTAGACACCCTGTAGTGGTATGTTAGGTGATTCAATCTAATCTTTCTTTGCAGTTTCTTTGCTAGTAGTGATAAAAATAAATACCTTCAATCTCACTTTGTCGAACAGTCCAATACTTCCAATTAAATTATAGTTCAAAGTTCAGTCTTTGAACGGAAACTGAATTTAACAAAATGGCGTAGCTAAAATTTGAATGTAGGGAATCGTATATTTTTAAATTATCCCAACAGAATAGTTACTTAACCCAAATGAATCACCAACATATATGCATTTTTATATTGGGGTTGTTGGTGTGTGTGGTGGGTTTTTTGGGGGGGAGAGGAGGGGGGTTGATGTGGGTTTGGTGATGGTGTGATTTTATTCTATGCTAGTGATACACACTTACGCTTTAAACGCGGATAGTGGAGACACATCTTCAACAGTGGGGTCACCGCGGTAGCTGAAATTCTTTGACGAATCTACAAATTGGTCGTTGCCGAAATGTATGGTTATCGGAGATACGTTACCCTCGTAGGATTTGGCTGTAAAACACACAGCTTCTTCTGACGTGTATGAAGACCTAATGATGTAATAAAAAGTGATATATTATTGATTTCATGTTGGCTATAATATCATCGATGTTAACAATATTATGTAATCCTTTTCATTTTTTTATTTCTTATAATTCATGAAGTTTGACTTCTCAAGAATGCATTTCCTGTACTTTCTTGACCGTATTTTCAGCAAAAACCATCACAGAACTTTGCCGATTCAGAAAGGACTTGGGATTTTGTCAAAACATTATTTTTCTTCGATCTTAAATCGTTAGGCATTCCGTTATCATGGTCGTTGTATTCAATTGTGTACAGTTGTGATCGTAGCAGGAAACACTGTAAACGGCGTTAACACAGTGTCAAACAATGGAATTCTATTTACGAACGAGAAAACCGCTCAGAAAATAAACTGTCAGATTTTCCCAATTTGATTTTGAAGTAATCGCGAAACGTATTGCTCTGTAACTCGAAACTATTTTAGTTTCATGTTTATAAATGTAATTTGACAAACAAAATTGCAAGCGGGAGAAATCATTTGCTGTATCACAATACACAGAATAGTGTTAGTCTCGCTTAGAACAATTATTGCACTTGTATATCCTGAATAGTGTTCATGTATAAGTTGTTCCATGAGTGCCCGTGAGGACACGAATGGAACATTTTACTTACATGGCCAATAGTTCCTACATGGCCAATAGTCCCACTGTGTCAAACTTGATTAATGAGGGCTCACCGAGTTGTTATAATTTTAATACCAACAGACAAAAACAGGCTGGTATTAACTTACAAACCATAATAAATACACACTTAACTGGAAAAGTGTCATATTTAACCCTTGTTTCAGTTGGTGCATAGTTGAACCATGACAAGGAGTCATTTTCAACTACATATTTTTAAGTGTGTAGGGGATAGTTGGCCAGACATATCTGTCATCACTGCTTCTGCCCTTGTCTGGTGGTTTATCTGGCTAAGTTTATAATGACCCTATCATTTAATTCCTCTGGTATAAATTGTATGAGAACTGTTTGTTTTTGGTAGGGTATTCCATAGTGTCTGTTTGACAGTAAGACTGGTACATGAATCGTGTACAAGTGAACATGGCCAATATTTCCACTGTAAACAAAGTGTCTCTAGAGCTGAAATCATAACCTTGAGCGTACAAGTATCAAGTGACGTAGCTAGGATTTTGATATTGGAGGGGCGAGAAATAAAGGCGAATTGACATGACTTTACGGACTGAACAAATGCGCATGTAGCGCTCGAAAATGTGTGGTTTTACGCTTATGTTGCCATCATTGAGGTACCTTGTGGCTCTAAACGAGGCGCGCGAAAAATTGCTATATTTGTACTAATTTGACCGTCATAATCACATAATTCCATGATTCCCCTTGTCAAATGAATCGACAGTGCCAATCTCAACCGATAGACTCAAAATATTGGTGGGGCGATCGCCCCCTCGCCCCTTTCTGGCTACGCCACTGCATGTATCTCACAATTTTACCCGAACGTAATCTTTGTAGTCTAGATGATTATTTGAAACCACATTGAGCGATATATACGTTGTAGTAGTATAATTATGAGTTACGATGTCGACTAACAAGTCAGCATTTGCAGGCCGTAGAAACTTGCAATTTATACAATATTCAGCAGATTCCATATAAGAAGATAAAGGATTTTAAAACTCACCGGTCCAACTCACAAAGTGCATTTCCTATAAGGAATTCGATGTAGCTTCTCATCAGTTCGGAACCAATAATCGTCACCCTAGTCCCTCCAGCTTCGGGACCAAACATTGGACTAAAGGAGGTGATTGTTGGATCCTGAAGGTTATCAGAAGGAAAAGGTTTTAATAATATGTTTATTACACATAACTGTTTCAGTCTTCAGGGTCTTAAAAAAGTCTTTCCTACATTTTATATCTGTATAAAAATACAAAATTTGAATTTTCCCCATATTTATTGACTGTTTTTGTTTATTTTTATCATATATATTTGAAATCGTGTTGGTTGGTCGGCAGTCAGTTTGAGAATTAGGCACACAAAGAAATGTTGTATTGGCGTAACCCGCCCGACCCTGACTTGTTTTGGGGTTTTTTGCAGAAGAATTAAAAAATAAAAATATTAAAAAAACACCCGATTTTTGGTACTTGTCATCAACATGATCAAGAAGGAATACAGTACACAGCAAATCTAACGATCACAAACGGCCTCATGATATTTTATGATTTATTTGACTCTGTGAGATCAAATTTATTCATTTATAGTATTATAAACAATTTTTTAAAAAAAATCAAAAAGATCCCACCCGCCCTGCATTTAATTTTCCAATTTTTGTTGTGGCCTTATGGGGGTTGTATCACTAGTCCATACATTACGCTTTCACACAATCATGCGTACTAGTGCTCAGAACCCAACTAAAACAACGCTTTATCCTGTAAATTCGATCATTCTACGTGTGTTTTTTTTTTGGGGGGGCGGCGAACACTGGAGCCAACGCTTTGGTAGAAATCACGTCAACTTGGTAACGTTGCCGCTGTACATAATAAGCAAACGGAAAATGTGCCTGACTTTTTGTGACCATAGAAAGAGGGACAACCAAGTAGATCTATTTTCAAAGTGCCGCCATAATTAATAATGTCTGCATTGAAAAGAAATAAGTATTGATCAAAATATCATACCTCTTGAGGAGCGGTAGTTGGAGAGTTGCTCGTTATCCCAATGGTAGGTCCGGTGCTGAATACCTGAATAATGATAATAAATGATAATACTCTTTTATGTACACAATGAATGTCTTGAAATCGTAAATTATTCCTATCTTGAGTATAATTCCTAATCTTC
>CM069443.1:71941977-71997184 GCA_035610835.1 Ophiura sarsii | reverse complement strand
AACAATAAAAAACTAATTCGAGCGAAGCGCGCAAAAAATGACTATTTTAACACTAAAATTGACAACTTTGCGGCTCGTCAATTCTGCCTGTCATCATTGCTTCGTGATTTTTGGTAGAGAAAAGTGGCGCCTTTGGCAAATTGAAGAGTAGGTCAACATGCCCATGACATGGGATATACAGGGTGACTCAAAATATTCATCAGGTCCCAATTTCATTGATTTTTCCAGTGGCGGAGGGGCGGGCGCCCCCGTAAAATTTGACAATATACCTTTTTTGTGACAGTACTACTGTACCTTTTTCAGAGTGATGTGCCGTCGGTACATTTGCCAATTCTACCATGCGATTATTTTTGCCGGTTTGGGACGACCTCATCGCTACCCCCCCCCCCCCCCCCACTCCCCTCTTCCACTCCCACCCCCCCCCCCCCCCCCCTCCCCCACCTCACACCCCCAACTTAGCAGAATTTCACGAGCTGACGGCAAAAAAAATAAGGACCTTTTACGATTTTTTGTTGTTGGTACAATTAAAGGTATATTATGTGATCTTTCCAGGGTACGCCCTCAACATCGAAAAAAAAATAGAAAGCAGAATTTTCTTGCAGATTTACATTTCTGATCATAAATCATGCATACATTCCAAGTTACAGGGCGATACGATTCTTAATTACTTCAAAATCATGGTTTTAGAGTGAAAATAAACTGTCGGAATCCCGACACTTTATTTTTCACTCTAAATTCACTCTAAAACCATGATTTTGAGGTAATTAGGAATCGTATCGCTCCGTAACTTGGAATGTATGTATGATTTATGATCGGAAATGTTAATCTGCAAGAAATCTACTTCTAAAAAAAAAATGAATAGAGGGCGCTCTCTGAAAAGATCACATAATATGCCTTTAAAAAAGTCGTAAATTTTAATCCTGGATCCGCCACTGTTTTCACACCAATTTAAAAACACAAATTACTAATTTTAATGAGATGCATGACAAGTACAAAATGTTTTAGTTTTAACTTATATTATATTTCATTCAGTTATCCTTTGTGATACATGAGTATTTCCTCCAAACTGGTGAAATCAAACTTGTTCCACAGAATCGCTGTAAATGTGTTATAACATATGCACAGGAAGCAATGGCACATGACATGTCAGTATTACCCTCAATTAAATTGCCGGGGTTACACACTTTCTACTTGATTGTTTTATATATTGGTGTTCATTGTGATGGTAGGCATGTTTATATTAATACAGGCGTCATCAATGTGCATCTTGAACCTACCCTCCTCAATGATATTCAAAGATTAGATAATCTGTGCCTAGTTATATATTTTTGAGGTGGTGAATCTTGAACTTATTTTATATTGATGAGACAGGTGATTGTGAATCTATGACGAATCCTATTATTTCAACTTCTCACAAGTGCACTGAGGTGAATCTTCACCCGATGAATTGCAGGTAAGAACCAATCTTGACACAATATTCCTCAAGGAAGGTGAATGGCTTGAGGAGGGTAGGTTCAAGATTCAAATTGACCCCTGCATAAACCAATAATACTGTTTCATACACAAGAAAAAAGATGACAATATTCATAAAGATCTGTATGGAATTTGTGAATAATGAATACTGCAATTCAACCAAACTGGCTATATTAATAACCACGGAACAATTTCTATTTCATGTTTTTTTTGTAAATACATTGTTCGTAATGGCGATGGTTTCTTTTAACGAAAATGTCACTATATTCGAAAAAAGGGTTCACATTTTCATATCAAATTCAAAAATTGACACATTTAACCAAATACTACTTCTGATTTTGGCATAATTCTCCGGGATAATTCTGTTATACCCTTCACACCAACATCGGTTAGTATGCGTCATTCTTAAAAATCACGCACAATGAATACCCCTGTGAAGGGTATAACAGAATTACTCCCTGATTTTTAAACAATTGGACCAGATCATTTTGAGTTGACTCACTCTGTACATTGGCATAAAGAACAGTTTTTACTTTAAGGGAAGTGTCAACCCTTGCCTTTTTGAAAATATTTAACAAAAGGATATAAAAGTATATAAAAGTATACATTATAGAAAGTAAATTGAACGTGGAATCTCATTATGACATCAGTGTGACACATAAATACCCATATTTTGACAAATTAACCAAAAGAGATATTGTTTGACCCACATTTTTCAGACAGCATAACTAATAAAAGAAATTAACATTTTTTAACCCTTTGAACCCGGAGTTATTATAAGGGTTCAGTACACCCACCCTGACTTCTCCGGGGGTAAAATGCTAATATTGTACACCTATATCATCCGTAATAAATGTTACGATGATAGAGGGCAGTATGCCATTGTACTACACGTATAACGTAACCTATTTATAACATAAAAACGTCCGTTTTATCGCCAAAATTGCCAATCATGACCGTAAAACAATGCATCCTGTCTACCTGAGAATCATCTGCGCCATATTGTGTTGCATATTCATCCAATTTTGCGCTATTTTTGACTGTTTTCTTCAGCTAAATGACATCAAATCACAACGAAAACCTAGCGAAACAATGTATTTCACATATCGACCTATCGGGTTCAAAGGGTTAAAATATTGATTATTGTATTAAAATCAAGACAATTTTGCCTAGGTTTAGTTTTCTTCTTTTTTTCGAAATAACGCTTATTTTCGAAATATTGATAAAAACATCTGAAATATGTAAATTTTAGTATTTGTTTGCATAAATGTTACCGTTAATTGGTGAATATCTCAAGTTAAAATGCAAAAATTGAAAAAAAATGAGAAACAGTTCTGTTCTCTAATAGATATTAGTAAAATTTTAAAATTTTATAGATTTCAATTTGAGTTATCTTGTCTGAAAATTTTGTACAATTCCTTCAAAATTAAACTTCTTGAAAACACTGATAAGTAAAGATATTGACATTTTTCAACATTTAAAGCTACATTTTCATATAATACATAAAGCGTGTATACTATATGAACAAGTTATAAACATCAAATCAACTAGTATCAGATTCAATTTATATTGTCCAAATGTGAAGAAATTGGAAGAGAACTGAAATTTAAATGATCGTAATTGGCCATTGTTTACATTTTAGACATTGTTTTGCGCTCTTTTGCTTCTCGTCGCGGATAATAAGCAGCGCATATATTATTACACACAGGAAAAATTCTGCATGCGACTCAATTAACGAACAGCTGTCGCAGCATTTGAAAAGGGTGAAACTCCGCTTAATTTCCCACAAAATGACCATATGCCTTTTCCTGACTCAAACATACCAAAACAACAATTTTAAATCACCTTAAAAGAACGGGAAATGATCGCCTCCGATAAGTAACTTGATAGTAAAGATAAAAGTGTTTAAAGAAAAGATAAATGGAATATTCAGTTTTTGAAATTAGTGCCAGGTTTACACTGCCCTTAATCAAACGCAACTTAGGTGTCCTTTATGATAATGCATACACATTTTACAATACAATAATTACGGTTTCAGTCTTGTTTCATTTATTTCCCCAAGATAAGAGTTATTTAATTCCACTTTTAATACCATTGTATGCATGGTATCATGGTCCAGCAATATTCTTATCCATACAGTTGATACAGTTTATACAGTACATTTCATATTCAAACATATTACATCTTCACCTTTCTAGAATACATTCTAATCTAATCAGTATAAATGAACATAGTATAAATCAACATTCAAATGTAGTTATAGAAGAATGAATGACACACTCACATAGTACACATAGTACTTCCTTGTTGTCTAGATTTGGACCAGACTAAATTGTCACATTCCCAGTGGAAATAACAAGTAACCTAGTTAATGGCAACAATTGGGCTTTAATTGAACATTAGCCGGAAAAAGGACCTAAGTCACACACACAAATGTCAATCTATGGTTCACTACCTTCCTCTATAGGCAGTGACGTCAGCATTTTTTTTTTTATTTTGTATATAAAGCGCAAATGTGAACAATAGCCCAACAGACATTAACAAGGTTAATGACCAGAGTGATTAAAAATCAAACTGGTAACTCTCGAAAGAGAGCTCTGAAAGGCCAATCAATTGGTTCACTGCAACTCAGAATTTTACCCAGTGAGAAACATACGGTTTATCCTTGGTGTAAGACAGCACAGAATGAACCACAGTTCGATAGCCTCATATTTAAGTAAAATTAAATTCCAAAAAAGCAAACAAATGTTGTGTAAGAATTCAGTTCTATTAGACCCCAAATTTGGCATTTTGACAGTTCCCAAAGTCCTCATAAGCCCCACACCTATACCCAAATGAAAGTTGGGAACTTTCACCTACCCCATCACACCCTTGGGACTAAATACCCTTAAAGGGATTTGATCTCATTAGTCTTATCATACACAAGTGCCAACATTTATACTTCTGGAATGCAATTCAGAATCATTGAAAAAATATATTTATATAATATAACTATAGGGTGAAAAAACTATTTGATTACCCTTAGCCATTTAACAAAATGCACATGTACACACACAATTGAAATACAAATTGTTGTTAAACCATTGAACCCTTAGATATATACAAATAATTACTGGAATAACAATTATATACAATTTAAAGGTCATTCATGTATGTTTTATTCAATGGAGGATATTGTAAAAAAAAAATACAAAAGAATTACGGTACCCTTAATTACATTGCCCAGGAATCAAAATAAAGAGTTGGAAGTTACACCCGTAACGCGTCATCCGCATATAGTTCATCCCACACTAAAAAAGAAACACTGGCAATTATGATTGGTTTTATGAAAAACAATTCCTGGACCATATTTAAGAGTTATTTTTTTTAATACATTTGTCTGAAAATGCTCCATCAAGTACAGCGTACTTGAATCACTATTTTGATTGACCTTTAAGTTACTTTGAATTTCTGAGTTGTAACAAACGAGTTCTTCTACATTTGTTATATTGGATGAACTTGTTTTGCGAATCGCACATATCTTGTACCTGGATCTAACACTAGGATTTATGCAGTGGCGTAGCTAGGATTTTTTTCAGGGGGGGGGCAAGATTTCTAAAATGTTCGTAAAAGGTTGCCCCAATTTTTTTTCTAGTCACTTACCTCGTGAATTTCACGTAAGTGGGGGGGGGGGTCAAAAAATAGCGCACATTCCCAAAAAAATCGCAGTCAAAAAAAATTGCACAGTAAATGTACTAGATGTACCATTTTGCCTTCTATTTGACTAATAACCTTGGTCCTTTTTCTCAATTTTTTCATATTCCCTTTTTATCTCACCCCCCTTTTTTTTTTTAGGGGGGTGGGGGGCGGGGGCCCAAATTGGGTTTTTTCGTCGGGGGGGGGGGGGCATTTGCCCCCCGAGCTATGCCACTGGATTTATGCCCATCAAAAGATTCTGTTAAAGGGGCATTAAGAGATGTGGTGAAGGCAGTGCCCTCAATTACAAAAATATATGATAGAAACTGGGATTTGTATATTTTTACAATTGTAGTACATGTATGAACATACACCTACAGTCATCAAAAAAAGTAACTATACAGGTAATAAATGGGCTTCTATCTCTTAAAATATATATCCTACCTAAAAATATTAAATTATAAAGTTGTTGAGTAATTTGTCTTCTTTAATATGAGATATTGCACGCTAGGATCGGGTGATTATTGAGGAAGTGACACTCCAAAATGTAAGGAAAAGTCTGATTTTCATTTTCACATTTTTATTTTCTACACGCGGACCAATCAACGGGTACCTTATCGATTACCGGTAGTGCAACAGGGATGCATGCGCTTGTTGGACAGTCGGCCGCATTGTTCCGATGGATCAATACTCCACACATACGCTACCTGTCATTCTCTCCCCCGTGTTGAAATGTAAAATGTGAATTTGAAATTGTGACTTTACCTTACATTTTGGATTGTCACTTCTTCAATATTCAACCGATCCTAGCGTGCAATATCTCATATTAAAGAAGATAAATTTCTCAACAACTTTATGATTTAATATTTCTAGGTAGGATATATATTTTTAGAGTTAAAAGTACATTTATTACCTGTATACATGTAGTTACTTTTTTTGATGACTGTATAAGGATTAAGAAAAATCAGCCTCTTTGTACAACAAAACGTCGATTCAAAAAATGCTGATCGGGCCCGATCAGCATTTTACATGGTTAAGGGTGGTATTCCAACATATTTAAAACATTGTTTTAATCAAGTTTTGCTGGTTTTTTAGTAGAAACAACAATAATGGCAATTTTTAATTTTCATCTTGAATTCTGAAGTAAATGAATTAAAATTAAAAAATTCAACATGACATTGTGTCCCTTTAAGTTGAAACGATTGTATGTTACTGACACCTTAATTTGGGGGTGATGTCAGTTGTTATTCAAGAGATCGCATAATAACATTGTGAGTGTATGCCATGTAACTCTGATGCGATGACATTTGCACTTGCATGATCAGAGAAAAATGTCAACCGTGGCGCGGCAATATTTATGCTGGTTCCCTGCACCCTGAGCCAACTCATCCATAGGTGCATGTATAGTCTTCTCCATTAGGCCAAGAAGAAAAAAATTGTTTGTTTGTCCACGTCCGACCGACCGTGTACCTTGGTGCCGACCGTATTCTTTTTTATTTTCTATTATTTTTTAAAACAACTTTTTGAGCAATTTAAATGGCCAAACGGACCGTTTTATTCCTGATTTCGTACGCTATCGTAAATCTGGTCTTTATAAACACCATCCCCAATGCGCAGTCCCTTGTAACATGATGTTTATTGCATGAACTTGGCAACCGCGGGACTATTAAAAGGACTAAATGAACATTTAATCGCGCGTGCAATTGATGTCATTTTTATACTAAAAACGCAGTGTGAGAAAATATGAAAACTCTAGTTACGGTTCATATTTGCAATTTTTGAGGTAGTTAGTTCGAGAAAAAATAGGTTTAGTAATACTTTCACGTATATATTTCTAGAACTTCAATACTATGTTGTTTCACTTTCTGCAAATTTTCAATCATAATAAATGGCGGCGACCGACAACATGTTCACGGTATCTGCGCACACAAACTCGGTACAAAAATACTCTTTGACCGAGTTTGCAGTGTTGCAACCAGTACTACAATATTGGAACTCATGAAAAAGAGTTCAATACTATCAAAGTGATGTGTTTTGTGTTTGGACGACTTTAATTCACAGTATTCATGCCGAATTTATATTCCCAAACACAATATCCGTATTTAAAAAATAAAAAATAAAAAAATAAAAATCCGACCTACCGACCCTACCTTTTTCGGACCCTCTATGGACAAACAAACAAACAAAAATTTTGCCTTACTTGCGAGAATTGACTCTACACCACATTACGTTGTCACTCTGTTGTCACATACGGCAAATAACGATTAACACAAGTTGTAGTTGAGGTGACACATCGAATACCGAATGCACTGTCGCGCTGCCATGGCTACGGTGCAACGAGGAGCACCCTAAATCCGTGTGAAGTCCGACGCTGTCATAGGCGCAGACAGTGTATTTTGTGCCAATCAGCAAATTTGTTATCATTCTAAGCGTGAAGCTGGCATTTACCAAATTTATTTGTGGATTATTTTACGTCATTTCATGCATATGCACAACTTTTATGCCAGCCAATCAATGTGATGACATGATTCTCGCGTACATGTACCTGCATCTATGGATGAGTCATGTGGAGCCCGTTGATGCAGGGAACCAGCATAAGAAATATTGTGACTAAACTCTGAGTCAGCACGTTATCTAGCGATAGACGCAGCACTTCTGCGCCACGGCCGACTTGAACCCATCATGACCAATATCATGATGGGTACAGTAGAATACGCATATTGATGTCACCTTTCATCTTGAGCATCACATGTCATCTTGAGGCAACACAAAGTTTGGACTACTGTCAAACATTTCTTCATTTCTTCACAAATATTTCTTTACAAATATTTTATCTCATGTAGTTTTTAAGTGTGTAATATAATGTATTTTTATCTCTTTGTCCCTTGTACATTAATTACACTACTTTATATATCATTATAATGTTCTTTTATGTAGCCCACGTCTCTTTTTGTATCTGCGATCCTAGTTCTTGATGTGTAGACATCTCTTCTCTGTCTGCATGTCTTGAATCATGGATTTGCAAGTATGCGGAGAGAGACGTGGAGCACCAATTTTTGTGTATTCCTTGCTTGATTGTAATATTTTATGGATTCAGATTGTAAATGTTGTTTTCTTTTTTTACATAGTTTTGTGAAGTGCCCAGAGGCTCCTTGCGTTGGGCGCTATAGTAAATCCATTTTTGTTAATACACAATTATTATTAAAAAGTCCTAGCAAAATTAACGAAATTGAATTAAATGCAAGCGAAATTGTGTTGCCTTATAATAATACATGCAGATGTCAACCACTCGATATGCGACAAAAAGTGCAATATTCCCTTTGCAAGAGTCTCATCAAGCACACAAATAAAGTTCATCTCTTAAAAACATGGCAATCATAGGAAAAATAATTATCTCTCAATGTAATATACCGGGATGGGGGGGGGGGGGGGGGGGGGGTGCTCACATATAAGGTATACGGGTCGCTTTTTTGCAAGGAAAACCCTAAACATAGGTCCCAAATTGCCCAAAGGCAAATCAGACTATTTTGGAGGTAAAACACCTCTAAAGTGGGGCAGAATGTCAAACATCTGGCGGCACACCACAATCAAAAATAATTTGAATATGCACCCCCCCCCCCCCCCCCCCGGTAATACATTATCAGTTAAAGGGGCATTAAGAGATCCTTCAGGGAGGGAGCCCTCAATTTTTTAAGAAGTTGGGGTTTTCGCATACGTAATGCTTATATACATACTAACTACCACCCAAAATTATGAAGCTTGATTCGCAGTATTTCATGTGAAATTCATGGATTTGATAGCGTCTTGAGTTTTGATGTGATCATATCGAAACTACCCAAATTCATCTAAAATGGCCACAGATGGCATGTTACTTACTTGTTTCATGTTTATTCAAAATAACCTTGCAGACCACCCATGGCTTGTTGCATGATGCATAGTCATGACCTCCCTGATTCAATTGGTGGTGATATGAACCAAAATACCAAAAAAAAGTGAAAAGCACTACGTAATATACCCTCGGAAATGCTGAGAAAATGTCTTTATTTCTCATTTTTACTGATTTTATTCGAATAAAAACTTACATGAGAGGGTTTCTGTATGTATATCATCTATCTAAACAAGGTGAAAATATTGACTTTCATTTTTTGAGAAATCTTTCTGTGCCCCTTTAATGGATTAATATCCTTTACTGTTTCAATCATATAATGCCAGTTAAAACAGCGTTTGCATTGAGTGTGCATGAATATTAAAACAAGTAATTCTAAATTGTCCTCAGTAGACCAAGGCACTTTAGATTGGATTAAAAACCAGTAGCACAATTTTTGCTCTCAACACTGAGGTCTTATGACAGTAATAGTCAATAACATTGATTAGGCCAAGTAAAATAAATAACATGTTGATCGTCTCCGCCCTCACTGATTGTTTGATAATTTGAAATCTTTTTCTTATTTTTTCTTATTAGCTTGATAACATTGATTCATATACTGTGTTTTTTTTATGAAAAGAGATGTATAGAAGTGTCTCAGTAGTATTTATAAACACATTGCACACTATTTTTCCAGCCTAGGGTTAGGGAATTTAGGAAACAGCAAACAATAATGAGGGCCTCTTCGTTCCATTACAATATGAGGCCAAAAGCTTCAGGAATTGGAATTTCACACATAAATGAATAGTAAAAAAAATAACATAATAACAAATAATAAGATCCTCCCTCACCAATTTTTTAAAAAGTCAAGACGATAAACATGTTATTTATTTTACTTGGCCTTACTTGCCATTGATATGACACGAGTTGATTAATTTGGTTACAAAATTGTCATTGATACGATAAGAGTCAGTTATGCACTTATTAATTGCAACCCTGGCCCCTGGGGATCTGAGACTTGGGCCGGGATGTACCAACTACCAGTGAAACATCCCTGTTACAGTCATGTTACATACAGGATGGTGCACCATTTTATGAACACTCGTGTTACAGTCTCGGCCCCCCCCCCCCCCCCCCCCCAATAGTAGGAAGAGAGTGTACTTCCCTGTTACATTTCCGCCCACGCCAGCCAGGACAAATTCTCAACATCAGCAATCGTGATAACATTTGGATTTTTAATTGATTTAGGGCAAGAAGAGTTGTTACCTATCATTCCCTTGTCAGTAACCTTGGTTAGGCCCTTCACAATGAATGTTATGTTTCCTGTTGCACCTGAAAAAAATAGGGGGCGGTCACTATTCATTATTCATTATTCATTATTTTACCAGAGTCAAAACATGCGGTACAACTAATACCATATTCGCATGCGTTTAATCACATACAAGTAGTTACATGGTGCTAGCACCCACATACATGACACAGAAACATGGGCAACCATCCAATCAATCTCTCTTCTGCTTTATAATGCATGTGGAAAATTGATTTCTTTTAAGTGGAAAATGTTCTTAAAATTAGTGTGTTTGCATGCACTTCAAGCGCATCATACAGATCAAAATAATTTAGGCCTTTTTTAACAGATGGAGAGAGAATAACTATAGGCCCGACAATCATTGTTTGAGTGATAGGGGTTTTCAAAGTTCAACAAGAGTAACTGTGATTCTACTGAAACAAGAAACAGAAAATCTTGTCCGGCACCCTCTGGCATTTTTTTAATTTTTAAATCATACAAAATATATAAATTAATTGCGGCCTATTTTTAAAGTTAACAGATGGAGATGGAATAACTAGGCCTGACATTCATGATTGTTTGAGTTGTAGGGGTTTTCAAAGTTCACCAATTGAGTAACTGTAATTCGAGAGTTGGATCGGCATGACAATGCAATGTAGAGATCACGCAACACATGGGAAAGTAGTCGAATTTTGCACCGCATGACCATCTATCATTAAGCCCCGGAAAAAATGCATTTCATTAAAAAACGCACGAACTTTTAAGCAAAAGCGAGATATACCGAGATTTCATCAGATTCACTAAAAACCCGAGAAAAACGCACCGAAATTGTTGATAGCGAGAGAAAAACGAGAAATCGGATTTATACATAAAAAGATCGCCATCAAAATTCATCATTTCAATCGCAAACCCCGGGCGCAAATCATTCTTATTTTATTCTGCAATCGTTTCATATCGCGATCGCACATGACATTGCTCACAGAACCATTTTTCGGCAGCTCAGGGAGTTTAATAGCTGTATCATTCATCGTGCACAAGTCTCAGTTCAGAACTCGACAGCCGACGCTATTACTTTACGCTGTAGAAGTAGAACTGTGCCATCGCATCCGAGGATAAATACCGCAGTGCACCTTGGGATATTGTATCCCAAGGTGCATCTGTGAGAACCAGCGCAAGGCTACCTGAAAATCCATTTGAAAAAATGGTGTTTTAAGGTAAAAGTACAAATAATGAATTCATCTCAAATAATGAATTATTTTGGGATTTTGGCATTTCGGGGCGGGCGGCAACAGGAAACATAACATTCATTGTGAAGGGCCTTATATATAAATACATCCTATTTTTAATACCTACCACACCACACAGTATGGCTTATCTCTGGTGTAATGTTACTGCCCTTTCACACCCTGGCAACATGCCCTGGCTAGCGGGGGTACATCCCTGGCACATAGCCGCATAGCCGGGCAATTTTTTTTGGCCAAAGACCTGGCATGTTCCCGGAATTTGAGGTTGCAACTGATATTAGTGCATAACAAAATTGTTATTGATATATGACACACTTTGCCATGCCACATTTACATGACCTCATGGCATTTGGCAAAGATTTTATAAACATAGGCTTGGAACTTAATACCATACAAACAACAGATTACCATCAAGTGAGGGCAATTTTATCAAATTTTACATTTTATACCATAGGCCAAAGTTTTCTCAGGTGGCTATTTTGTGAAAACGCGGGGCTAACCACCCTTTGCCCCCATGTATTTTGAGCCCTGCCCTTCACACTGTACCCTCCACACTCAACCTTTCATGGAACGAGGTGTACTATACGAGGTGTACTCATGTAATGTAACGTTGGGGTATTCCAGAATTATGCCAAATTGGGATCCCCAACATTTTAGTGTTGGTTTGGACCCCAAATTTTCTGAGTTGACAGCTACATGTACCCACTTGCTGTTAAGCAGT
The DNA here is from genome assembly GCA_035610835.1 of Ophiura sarsii. Lineage (NCBI taxonomy): Eukaryota > Metazoa > Echinodermata > Ophiuroidea > Amphilepidida > Ophiuridae > Ophiura > Ophiura sarsii. Next base: position 71,984,918 of record CM069443.1, on the reverse strand, counting down.
TGAATCCAAAGGTTATGTATTGCGGAACAATAAGGACACACCTGAAGAATAGTTCATAACAAATTGCACTTGGGTCATGACAGCGAACCAACAGTTTTACCAAAAGAAATAAGCAAAGGGGAGGTTCAATATGTCCAGATTGCCCGAAAATTACAGAATTTACTGTACTATATTATGGCACTTATCGCCAACTTTTATATCGATTGTTTATACAGAGCACTCCATCTGCAGAATTGTCAAATTAGTAAAGATTTGCAAGATGCAGTAAATAAGATTTAAGCCATACAATCAGGCACCTAAACTGAAGCCTTGGCAACATTGCTAACCAGTACTAAAAGGCTCAGCATACTCCACTACGCTCGAACTCTGCGATCACACACATGCGTAGTAACTTCGCCACAACAAAATGACGCAGCCTGATTGGAAAACAATGGTCAACACTTTCTCTCAGCGGCGGAGTGTTGTGGAGTATGCTGATGAGCCCTTAACACTTACTCTCCTGAGCACTACGATTCACTACGGCCAAACAAATCATAACGTGCATGCTACGGCATTGATTCGACGACGTTATCGTCCGAGCTTATATGTGGGTACACTGGCAGCGTTACACGATTAGCTCAGTGGTAAGGAACGCGGCGGTTGTGGTAAACATAATCACTTTTTGTCCCGCTCCCCAGATCCACAAGAAAGCATAGCACGGCTGGTTAGGGTTAAGGCACATTATGGTTAATATCAAAATACATTGATAATTTGAGATGAGAACAACCAGGATCACAATTACATTTCACTTCAACTTGATGGTTCTTTGCTCTTTTCCGCTGTGTACACTGATCTTCCAAAGATAAAGGTCTGCTGTAGGTTGAGGTTGTCGTCAAATAAGAGGATATCTGCCCGACGACCAACTTTGATCTGGCCGATGTTCTCAAGTTTGGCAATTCTGTAATAAATGAAAAGCATGATGTAAGTTAAGTTATCCAACATGCACAGAGACTTGGAAGAAATAATTAGAGCACTCAACAGTTGGGGCTTGGATCTTAATTCTCTTTCAAAACTAAAATTGGTTAAAATCTTTTGACCTGAGAACTGAAATTTAGGGTCTTTACAGAGCCAACCTTTGTTGTATGTTCAAGTTTACGAGAAATAAAACAGTATTAATCACAAAGAACCAAGGAAAATGGGGTCTTGTGAAAATAATACTTCATTTAGAAGGTTATTACAGGAAACAACATAATTGGTTATAGTTGTTACACTCGCAGTTCATCCTTTTCTTGATGTTACAAATCATCACTATTCTGTCAAAACCTCATATCTCCATCTGGCCCTTCAGCATATATAAAGTAACACTTCCTATGTATAACCTTTGGGCAGTCTGCTAAAAACATGTTCAAGGGCCAAACAAACACATCTTTTTAAACCTTGTAAGTGTTCTTGCCCTTGAACATGTATAAAGCAACACTTTCTATGCATATCCGTTGGGCAGTTTTTACTTCATACATGTTGATGGGCTGGAAAAACATAGATAGCTAGAAAAACTAGATAGGAAACTATAGATAGGAAACTATATAGGAAACTATTATGTAGGAAACTATATATGTAGGAATATATTAAATTAAAGTCAAATGGACGAGTTACTACTCAGAGTTTCATGCTACTGCATTCATCAGGTAACTGATTTTTTGTTATTCCGTGCTGAAGAAACAAACACAATACGCGCGTGTGGGATGTAAAAACACCCCTACATTGGTAATGGTGTTGTCCATGTTGAATTTTTTGAATATGTATTATTAATATTGATTTAAGCCAATCAGCGCTCAGATGGTGAATAATCATTAGCCAATCACAGCTTAGCGCTGAATTGACTTGCGGCCTGCGCCAACAGATATTCTCTCTCTCTCGTGTTGTATCTTGTCCACAGCAGACGTGCTGTTAATCGTCTCATCATTTTCGTTTGTAAAATACTTCTATTATTTGGAGCATCGTATTATTTAATAAACGGCCAATAATGGCGAAGTAATGCATCTAATTTGTGATAAAGACTTTCCTTCTTATTGTAAGAATTTGGCTCTTACACGCGCTTCGGAAGTTCGGCGAAGATCGCGTTAGTATGCGCGCGCCTTGCTCCACGCTCCTGGCACCGAGTGCTCATTCACAGGCGTTGTGTTTGTTTCTTCAGCACGGAATAACAAAAAATCAGTTACCTGATGAATGCAGTAGCATGAAACTCTGAGTAGTAACTCGTCCATTTGACTTTAATTTATTCACGCTCTGCTGCATAGCATTGAGCACACTTTTATTGCATGAAGATAGTCAGACTCAAATAGAGGCTTATCTACAAGTATGTAGGAATATATATAAATGTAAGAAACTAGATAGGAAACTATATAGGAAACTAGATAGGAGCAACATTGGAAATGGTTATCGTACCATGAGCACATAATATAAAATACTGCAAGTCACAACTTGTGAATCCCCCTGGCTGGGAGATCAACTAAATGAGGTCAAAGGTCACAAGGGGTCATGTTCCCCTGGTGTTCATGTTTCTATTCTCCAAGTTTGACGTCAATCGGGCAACTCTTACAATTTGATCTGTGGATGACCTTTGACCTCAGATTACCTCTAATTATTATTTGACATGTTCCCCCGGTGTTCATTGCACAATTTAACCCCTTGCTGACCTTTGACCTTGGATGACCTCTAATGACCTCTAATTAATTTTAGACAAGTTCACCCGGTGTTCATGTTTCTTTTCTCTAAGCGTTGACGTCAATCGGGCAACTTTTACGATTTGACCTCTGGATGACCTTTGACCTCAGATTACCTCGGATGACCTCTAATTATTTTTGACATGTTCCCCCGGTGTTCATTGCATGATTTAACCCCTTGTTGAGCTTTTACTTTAGATGACCTCTAATGACCGTTGACCTGGAATGACCTCTAATTAATTTTAGACATGTTCACCCGGTGTTCATGTTTCTTTTCTCCCAAGTTAGAAGTCAATCGGGCAACTTTTACGATTTGACCCTGGATGGCCTTTGACCTCAGATGACCTATGTAAATTGGACCCTCAAAAAAACAGCCACAGTTTTTGACCATGGCCTACCTATCGCTGAAGGTTTGAAGTCAATCCGTCCATCCGTTCAAAAGATACAGCATCCAAAAAGGCACACACCGACGGACGGACGGACATTGACATGATGACAAAATCCCCTTCTGGTTTTAAACCAGGGGGATAAAAATGGTTGCTCTCTAAATCTTAAACCTTAATCTGAAATTCCACTGATGTGCATAATCCATCATGGAACACTTTGATAAGTGACTAGAACATATCTAGAATAGAACAAAAGCTAACAGATATTTGTGTTGTTCACATAACCATTCCTACGTTTATATCTCTGAAATTAATTCCATCCTTGCTGGGCTTTCTGAAACCAGCATTGAGAGGAACAATAGCTTCCAGCAATAGTTGTGTATAACCTACACCTTCTACATCCTTACTGTTATGAAGTGGTTGCTTCCTTAACATCACTCTTACCTTGCTGGGTTTTCTGACACCATAGCTACTGCTTTGCCTATTCCAACATGGAACACTTTGATAAGTGTCTGGAACGCGTCAAGAGAGGAACAACAGCTACCAGCAATAGTTGTGTATTTAACCTACCCTTCTACATCCTTACTGTTATGTAGTGGTTGCTTCCTTAACATCACTCTTACCTTGCTGGGTTTTCTGACACCATAGCTACTGCTTTGCCTATTCCAACATGGAACACTTTGATAAGTGACTGGAATGCATCTAGAGAAGAACAACAGCTACCAGCGATTGTTGTGTATAACCTACCTTCTACATCCTTACTGTTATGAAGTGGTTGCTTCCTTAACATAACTCTTACCTTGCTGGGTTTTCTGACACCATAGCTACTGCTTTGCCTATTCCAACATGGAACACTTTGATAAGTGACTGGAACGCATCTAGAGAAGAACAACAGCTTCCAGAAATAGGTGTGCATAACCTACCTTTCTACATCGTTACTCTTATGAAGTGGTTGCTTCCTTAACATCACTCTTACCTTGCTGGGTTTTCTGACACCATAGCTACTGCTTTGCCTATTCCAACATGGAACGCTTTGATAAGTGACCGGAACGCGTCTAGAGAGAACAACAGCTTCCAGTAATAGGTGTGTATAACCTACACCTTCTACATCCTTACTGTTATGAAGTGGTTGCTTAACATCACTCTTACCTTGCTGGGTTTTCTGACACCATAGCTACTGCTTTGCCTATTCCAACATGGAACACTTTGATAAGTGACTGGAACGCGTCTAGAGAAGAACAACAGCTACCAGTGATAGTTGTGTATAATCTACCCTTCTCCATCCTTACTGTTATGAAGTGGTTGCTTCCTTAACATCACTCTTACCTTGCTGGGTTTTCTGACACCATAGCTACTGCTTTGCCTATTCCAACATGGAACACTTTGATAAGTGACTGGAACGCGTCTAGAGAGGAACAACAGCTACCAGTGATAGTTGTGTATAACCTACACCTTCTACATCCTTACTGTTATGAAGTGGTTGCTTCCTTAACATCACTCTTACCTTGCTGGGTTTTCTGACACCATAGCTACTGCTTTGCCTATTCCAACATGGAACACTTTGATAAGTGACTGGAACGCATCTAGAGAAGAACAACAGCTTCCAGAAATAGGTGTGTATAACCTACACCTTCTACATCCTTACTCTGTTATGAAGTGGTTGCTTCCTATCACTCTTACCTTGCTGGGTTTTCTGACACCATAGCTACTGCTTTGCCTATTCCAACATGGAACACTTTGATAAGTGACTGGAACGCATCTAGAGAAGAACAACAGCTTCCAGAAATAGGTGTGTATAACCTACACCTTCTACATCCTTACTGTTATGAAGTGGTTGCTTCCTTAACATCACTCTTACCTTGCTAGGTTTTCTGACACCATAGCTACTGCTTTGCCTATTCCAACATGGAACACTTTGATAAGTGACTGGAAAGCGTCTAGAGAAGAACAACAGCTTCCTGCGATTGCTGTGTATAACCTACACCTTCTACATCCTTACTCTGTTATGAAGTGGTTGCTTCCTATCACTCTTACCTTGCTGGGTTTTCTGACACCATAGCTACTGCTTTGCCTTTTCCAACATGGAACACTTTGATAAGTGACTGGAACGCATCTAGAGAAGAACAACAGCTTCCAGAAATAGGTGTGTATAACCTACACCTTCTACATCCTTACTGTTATGAAGTGGTTGCTTCCTTAACATCACTCTTACCTTGCTGGGTTTTCTGACACCATAGCTACTGCTTTGCCTATTCCAACATGGAACACTTTGATAAGTGACTGGAACGCATCTAGAGAAGAACAACAGCTTCCAGAAATAGGTGTGTATAACCTACACCTTCTACATCCTTACTGTTATGAAGTGGTTGCTTAACATCACTCTTACCTTGCTGGGTTTTCTGACACCATAGCTACTGCTTTGCCTATTCCAACATGGAACACTTTGATAAGTGACTAGAAAGCGTCTAGAGAAGAACAACAGCTTCCAGAAATAGGTGTGTATAACCTACACTTTCTACATCCTTACTCTGTTATGAAGTGGTTGCTTCCTATCACTCTTACCTTGCTGGGTTTTCTGACACCATAGCTACTGCTTTGCCTATTCCAACATGGAACACTTTGATAAGTGACTGGAACGCATCTAGAGAAGAACAACAGCTTCCAGAAATAGGTGTGTATAACCTACACCTTCTACATCCTTACTGTTATGAAGTGGTTGCTTAACATCACTCTTACCTTGCTGGGTTTTCTGACACCATAGCTACTGCTTTGCCTATTCCAACATGGAACACTTTGATAAGTGACTGGAACGCATCTAGAGAAGAACAACAGCTTCCAGCAATAGGTGTGTATAACCTACACCTTCTACATCCTTACTGTTATGAAGTGGTTGCTTCCTTAACATCACTCTTACCTTGCTGGGTTTTCTGACACCATAGCTACTGCTTTGCCTATTCCAACATGGAACACTTTGATAAGTGACTGGAACGCGTCTAGAGAGGAACAACAGCTTCCGGCGATGGTAGTTGTACCACTAATTACTAAGCACTTGCCATCAGGTGTCACTTCCACTGCAACAAACCAAAATATAATAGGGCTATTAGATATCATTGTGATAATTGGCCAATCACAGTGCAGATAAGATATGGGCCATGACTTACGACAAAATGCAATTTATGAATGAAGATTTAAATTCAGTTCATCTTAAACTCTTGTGAGAGGTGAGAGATCGGACAGGTTAAGATTCAATGTTATTTTTGGGATATTTTCCACAAGAATAAAGAAAGTATAATCAGCAGGAACTGTCTCCTGTTGATTAATTCAAGATTTTAATGTTATTTAATGAGTTGACTCATCATACTTTCATTAGAATTTGAGATCATGAACAACTTTGAACCTAACGATTACTGATTTTCATGATGAAAAACAAAATTGGGTATTGATGGGTATACTTATCTTTTTGGGACAGCCTGTACACTTGGACATCACTTCGCAGAGCTATTATATAGTTTATCAGTTTGAAATATTCGAGAAATATTCTTTTTTATTTCTCCCCAAGCATACACGCGCAATTATGGCCATAGTCACACATACACGTTTTTTTGCCGTACGCATGCGTCACGCATATGCACAGTGCGTGTGTTGAATTCATGTGTGACCGCCTCCTTAGTATTCGTTCGCTGCTGTTACGAGTCTTCGCCAATTTGGAACTATAGATGAAAGAGTATAGAGGGTGTGATAGACTTACTGTCTCTGTTACAATATCTCATCTTCAAGTTTGGTATTGACTCCGCTGTGGCGTCGGATACAAAGGCTATCTGGCTGTAATGACGGGCGCTCAGTAGGTTGGATATGGCAAGAGGATGGCTGAAATTTAAAAAATCATGTGACACATATTTCATCTTAGAACAAAAAAACCATAGGAGGCCAATACATAGGCAAATGTAATTAGGGATTAAATCACATTTCAGCGAACATGTATCACCAATCTGGTTCGGCGTTCACGCCGTTCTGCGTGATTTATTTCCCGAGGGCCATGCCAGGGCTCAAAATACATGGGGGCTACAAGGCCGTTTAACCTTTGTACAGTTTTTTTTCTAAAATGTTGCCATTTATTCCAAATCTAGGCCAGAGGAGTCTTTGAGCTCTTTCCAAACTGACATTGACCGTATAACAATATAGGCTATCGCAAGGATCTTTATACAAGATGGTCGGTCTGTTGCTTCAAGAAGGTATACTTAAATTGAAGGCAAAAAAGGAAAAAGAATTTGGACCTAATAGAGAGACAATTGCAGTTTTGGGAGTATTTTAAATCTCTGTTAGCCCCAACTCCCTGGGCAAGTTTATGACATTTAACTATCTGAGAAGAAAAATAGGTCAAATTCTTTAGGAAAACTCACTCTTCACCAGAGTGAGGGAACGAATCCGGGCCACAGGCCTGGAAGTCGGACACCTAACTGATTGCGCCAAAGGCTCAGCTTAAAAAAATTGACTTTTTCGAGCCCATTTGATCGTGCAACAAGATAGACCCCTCAAGCACGCAGTACCCGCAGCTATAGTATTATTAAAAATTAAACGAGCACCACACTCGCAGCACAAAGATGATCATGCCCAAAATGTTCATACTTATGGTTGTGCGTGCTTCACGCAATGTACGCAAAATGCTGCTTCAATGTGTTCGTTCAATTATGAATCCGACTATGGTAGTTACTAGTTGCAGCAATTTGTGGCCTTGAGGAAGATTAGGGTTAATAAATAAACAGTTAAACAAACAACTGATATGATTAGATTGTACTCACACGTGGCATAGATCTCCAATGACTTCCACAGTTGGTGGTGGCAGTTTCTCATAGCCAGGTAGCGATGGAAAGCGATCGGTAAGACCAAAGTTGACAAGACTTGGATTCCTATGCGGAGAGAGAAAAGTACATGTATATTAGAGGTTAGCTATATTTCATATCTGAAAGGACAGAGTAGAGAATAGTTTAATCGGGAGTCCAAGGAAACATAATAAAAAAATATCATAGAAATAATTCCAAATTTGAACTTACTGGACCAGACAGTTTCAACAATGACATGAAACAGCACCTAATGAATGACGATGAGGGGGCCTACCAACTTAGTCACTCGTACGATCAATTGATCCAGAATACATCATCAAATACATCCTGTGATGTCACCGGAAAGTCCTCTGGCAACTCTGGATCAAAAACATCCGATCGGACATCGAAACTGTCTGGAACAGTAAGTTCAAATTTGGTATTATTTCTATGACATTTTCTTATTAAGGACAAAGGAGTTTTTCAAAAAGATGGGAGTGAAATTTGTTATTAAAAGGGATCAGTACAGAATCAATTGTGGGCTAATAACAAAGTATGTATGCTATAACACAGACCCAACCACAGTTAAAGTTTTGAAAAGTGCTTTATAAAATGGGGGGAAAAAATCTGTATGGAATTTGCCATATTGATCGTAATTAAACGTGACACCAGTGCGTATTCCAATGAATCGTCAGTGGTATCAATACCAAAATTTGTCTTTGTTGATTTAAATTATGCATACAATAAAATGTTTTTGAGTGAGTAAAATTGAATAAATTGTGGAACAAAATAAATTATACAACTATTTATAAAACTTTCTAATTAAATGTTATATCATGTGACAGACAACACTTTTATTGCTATATTAGTTAACAAAAATGTACATTATGTACTGAATTAAGATCTTGTTGCTTTAGAAAAAACCAGAAAACGGTCCTCAAAAATCATACATTTGATTTGATCATAATAAATACTTTGGTAATAGGATCTTAGATTATGAGTTACCATTGCTGTTGTGAATCATGGGGTATTATGCTGGTTATTTCGGGGTCAAATATGGGTAATCTAATGTCATGTTTTGACTTTGGAAACAATACTGTAAAAAAAAAAGTTTAAAAAAAAAGTGTAGTGCGTAAATTCGGTAACTGAGTGCGTTAAAAATAATAAAAGGACCCCAATGGAAATAAGCCCATTTTAGAGCTTTCTTGGGCTATACTTGGCATAATATTTTTCTTTTATTAATATATTGTGTCAATTGTTGTAATTTTTTTTCAAGATTTGTATATTTGATCTGATGTATTGTATCTCTGTGTCTTGATATGCCAAATAAAACTAAACTAAAATAATAGGGCCTTAGCTCCGAGTCTAAAATCTCATTCCTACCAAAAGTGGGATAAGTATGAGACAGTGATTTAAGGTTGGTGACTGCGTACGGACTATTCTAAGGTTCTTGTTTGAAATCGCTGACTTTGTTTTGGTACCAAGGGATTGCCCCGAGGGGGCGGCACGCCCCCGAGGGGCAATCCCGAGGTACCAAAACAAAGTCAGCGATTTCAAACAAGAACCTTAGAATAGTCCGTACAAAGTCACCAATCTTATTCATAAATTCATTTAATGTTGATTAGCATCCAAATTGTAATATTAAGTTATTCTAAACATGCTAAAGGTTAATATTTTGACTTTGGAGTTCGTATTTTTGTGTCATTTCCCCCTGAGGTAAATAAACACCACCCCATTGAATAATGGAGCAATCTAGGGCAATCTAGGGGATTCCCCACTACGTCATTGTTTTTCTCTGGAATGTTTTTCTTTGACCAATAGCGGAGAAGCTGTTATAAAAAACGATTATGAGATAGACCAATCACAGTTCGGCAAATAATATGCATGTTCAGGGCCACAAATTAATTTAGTTTTTGATTTGCAAACAAGCACGGAAAATAAATAAACAAATCAGAAGTTTCTTCATTCCTGATCCTGTAAAGAATTCAGAAGCAGGAAAGATCAATTTTGCCGATTGGAAATAATATTATATGAAATATGACTTCATATCCTGGACGAATATTTCGTCTCAGATCTACCGTACTCTTTTGAAGCTATTTTTGTAAGCTTATTCATCATTGAAAAAGTCAATGCAAATGATCATGATCGGGATCATGATGATGTCTCATCATAATCATGGATCCATGGATCAAAGTCGAATCACTTCAACAACCTTCTTTGTTTATGGTCAATTGATGGGGAAATATAATCAAAATCGCAGCTAAATCGTGTTGTACGATTCCATTCTTGTCTGCTTGTTTAGAGACGACGTTATTCGGTGAGTAATGATTGATGGCCTAGCCTACATCGTGAGTCTTTTTGACAAACAAAAGTATGTTGTCTTGCCTTAATTATTATTATAGTTGCAGTGTCAGGTGTTTGTCAAGCTTTGACAAAAATTAAATGGGTTGTCATGTGTCGTAGACGGGATGGCTATCATAGGCCTAACTAGGAGTAGGCTCGTACGTAGGCCTAGTTAATTTAGCCTAACATTATTTAATCTTGTCAGTTTCGGTTTTACAACAAAAATGGATGACGCCTGACTTCGATTTTGAATACGTTTCTTGAATTGAAACATTTATAAAGTCACCTTTGATGAGACAGATTCCTGTTCTGTACTAGGCTGTTTATCATGGGATTTTTTTGCGTCCCCAGTCAAATTTTATACTAGTTTGTTAGCCCTGTAATCAGATTTATTTCACTGAGTATGCTTGATACGGCCGTGTTTGCCGGTGAGACTGAGACAGACACGCAACGTCAGAGCGATGTTTAGCTTACAATTGCTATGACATACATTGTACGTCCTTGCTCGTCATTTGGGGTCCATGATGAAGCTAACAAAATTTCACCGAGTCTGCGCTCGCTGCTGATGAGGGACGTCCAGTTACCAGTCAGTATCTCTGTAGGGCAGGCTAGCCGCCGCGCTGGTGGTACAAACACACGCCAGTTATTCAAATCATGCAGACCAAATTTGCCGTTCATCATTGACATTTTACAACGATATAAAAATGGTGTTTTGTTGTGTTTTCAATGTAGTATTTGTATTGTTGAAAGTACAGCCGCGCCGCGAGTAGTCGTGTCGCGTGTATCCATGTTCAGGGCCCCACTCGCAAACATCTGCCTCTTGTTACCATGCACAACGTCACACAAAACGCCACGCCCCCAGGTCATTGATGCGCGTACAAGTACATTTTGGAGGTCTTGGCAATATATCAATAACCTGCGCTGTGCGTCCGCGTTTCCATGTAACGATCAATTTGAGTGGAAGCGCGGTGGTACGCACATTTTCAAAAGTTATGAATGCTATATACCTACCTATGATGGAAGTTTGATACATTGTATATATGAGTGATGTGAAACTGTTGCGCTGGAGACTGTTGTAATGCTCCTAGTATATCTCCTTCAGTCGCTACTCTATCATGGCCCAGTGCTGGCACTACGCCTCTGTCAATGATACAAACAGTATAGTATAGTATAAATAGGTGATGTGAAACTGTTGCGCTGGAGACTGTTGTAATGCTCCTAGTATATCTCCTTCAGTCGCTACTCTATCATGTCCCAGTGCTGGCACTACGCCTCTGTCAATGATACAAACAGTATAGTATAGTATAAATAGGTGATGTGAAACTGTTGCGCTGGAGACTGTTGTAATGCTCCTAGTATATCTCCTTCAGTCGCTACTCTATCATGTCCCAGTGCTGGCACTACGCCTCTGTCAATGATACAAACAGTATAGTATAGTATAAATAGGTGATGTGAAACTGTTGCGCTGGAGACTGTTGTAATGCTCCTAGTATATCTCCTTCAGTCGCTACTCTATCATGTCCCAGTGCTGGCACTACGCCTCTGTCAATGATACAAACAGTATAGTATAGTATAAATAGGTGATGTGAAACTGTTGCGCTGGAAACTGTTGTAATGCTCCTAGTATATCTCCTTCAGTCGCTACTCTATCATGTCCCAGTGCTGGCACTACGCCTCTGTCAATGATACAAACAGTGTTTATAGGTTGATTTGTAGCACAGAGCTTTTTCTACATTACAAGGTTGGAGAGTTAAAGGAGGTGTCCAACAAGCACATCATTATGCATTATATGTTAGAAAAATAAATATCGAGCCCAAATCGCATAGTTATATAGAACAAAGCATGAAACTTGAGCTCTGTCATCTCTTAACATGCAAATTTCTTTAAATTTGCAGTGATCGAAAGTCCCGGCATCAATGAAGTTATAGTTATATACAATGCATTTGCACACATTTGAGCACCAATAATCATGACATCATTGATACTGGGACTTTTGATAAACCACAAATGGTATTTGTTATTCATTTTCATGACAAGTATGATGTTTTATTCTATATATCTACGCGATTTGGGCTAGATAATTATATTTCTAACATATACATGCACAATGTTGTGCTTGCTGGACATCCCCTTTAAGAGAAAGGCTTCAAGAAAGAATATTGCAACAAATTGTAATCATTACTGTAACTTGCATTGCATGATTGACAGTCATTGACTTGATTGTTCTAAAAGGCCAAGGGGAGGGGGGTATGGGCACCTTAATAGTTTGACAATTAAATGACACCCTTTGTAACATTTCATCTACCATCAGCTAATCCATCCCCACCCATATTGTCATTAACTCTATCCCTATGCCCCCTCTGGGTGGAATGGTGGATAAAAAAGTGTGGGGGGGGGGGGGATGGAATTGGCAGAATGGTGGGGGACCTGTCCCAGAGGGTGGTAGTCTGTGTCCTAGTCAACTGCGCCAGGCGTTTGGACTTTTTGTGTGTGCATGGATAGCCCGCATTAGGGGGTGCGAGCCCGCATTAGGGGGTGCGGGCTGCCAGAATAGGTTCAAACCAAGTTTTGTGGTGTATAAAGGCTTTTAAGAGATGAGAGCATTGGCCAGATGGAAAAGTAAAAAACAGTGAATAGAACAAATTAGACGAAATGGACCTCAAAGATTAGGAGAAAAACAGAAAAAATGGACCTGTTAGGTAGGGCCGGTCGGTCTGGAGAGTTTTTGTGGTTGTTTTTTGTGTGTGTTTTAAAAAATGTCGGAACTTTTTGGTGAATTTCCAACATTTTTTGAACTATTTAAAAGTTTGCAAACATTTTCCCATGGGTCAGTTGGGCTCGTACAACAGAGTGGTTATTTTTCTCCGCTTTAAAGTTACATCCAGCTAAAGACATTCTCATCATACCTTTCCACAAGCATCTTGATCCTCTGGTACCCTGTTTTTGCTTCTACATGAGGACTAATGGTCATCATCTTACAGCTTGGCACAAGGTCTAAAAGATGACTGAACTCATCTAAAGGCATCTCATTGTTACCGGCGGGAAGGCCTCCACAATCATTCACTATTGGACCCTGGGTAATAATGAACAAAACAGAAAATACAATGTGATAGGGAAGTATCTGTCTTCTATGAAATGTTTGAACACATTTATGAATAAATTTTAATTTATTCAAAGGCAACTGCACCATGCTGTTTAAACATCATCGCTGTTCTGTCAAAACCGTGTGTGTTTTTCCGGCCCTTCAGCATTTATAACGTAAATCTCCCCAATGGTTATGCATAGGAATTATTGCTTTGTACATGTTCGAGGCAAGAGCACTTACAAGGTTTTGATGGATGTGTACGTGTCTTTGGTAATTGAACATGTTTAGAAAAGACTGCCCAAAGATTATACGATAGGAAGTATAAATTTATATGCTGAAGGGCCGGATGTAGATACGAGGTTTTGACAGAACAGCGAAAACATGATACAACCAGTCAACCTGATCTTAACTCTGAGTCCACTATTTCCTCAAAATACATATCACTTTTCTGCTGATAACTTTCGATTGGACAAATCTATTGTCTGATGTTTTCATGCTTTAAATGCAATGATCGAACTATGTTAAAATGAAAATGATTTGTAATTTCCTCAATTGTTTGAGAAGCAGATCTGTTTGAATGCATACAATCAATATGTCTTGTTTTTTAATCCTTGTTTCTAAATAGGTTGGTAATTCCCTAAGCTGTAATATTGCCCAAATTATCTAAGCATAAAATATGGCATAATTTGTTTAAGATGTCTCTTTCCTTGTGCATTTACAATGCATATCCGTCAAGCAAGGAAATAATCATAAATACCAATGATCTTATTCACCGTCCCGTACCATCAGACCACACTGCGTCAGTAGTTTCACTCAGCATGTTACGATGGACTGCACTGATTTATACCACCCACGGTGTAGCGTGACGAACGTTAGATGCTCTACAGTTCAAATTGGACCAATCAGGTAGCTTAGTGTTGTTGGCCGGCAGACTTGAGCAAGGGCAGTTAAGTTAGAAATGACCAGAAGTGTTGTGAAAAGCCACAGCACGTCCGCTCACTTTTTGGATGTGATTTTTTCCCAGTCCCTCGATTTGGTCTGTCATTTTTAAAGATGACAGCCGTATAGAGGGTTGTGAGGATGAGGACCCAGTCAAGTTGTGACAAAGCGTCTTACCTCACAATGGATTCCTTCGCAGGTGGATCCTGCATCAGTCTTCCCCACAATACTTTCCAATTTCTTCAAGGTTTTGAAGGTACCGCTGGCCTCAAGATCTTTGGGAAAGACTACTGTTGCTAGGAAGGAAGTGACTCCATACTTTGGTAACCTCTGCTGGGTATATTCTGTAGGGTGAATTATTACAACAAATAATGTCTTACAATTATGCAGAAAATCATCAAGGAATAAGCAAATTGTCAGTTCATTGCATGATCTTAGTGTACTTGGTGGTTTGGCCTTCAACTTTGCTCTTGACAAATTCAATGGTCTTTAATTATGCTCTTTTCATGATTGTGATATAAATGTAGAATCGTACAAAAGAAAACAATTATATTTTATTATTGCAGAGTAATGTAAGTCCGATAGTATGGCTTTAATCTAATTTAATCAAGACCAGCTGTTTTGACGAATGCTGCATTTCACATACCGGGGAAATCCCTTCACTACCTGTCAATCAAAAACTTTGTCATTACAGACTGTATTTTTGTGTAATATGGTCCAATCAGGCTACAGTATATATTGCCGTTGCTAGCTCATTATTATTGACGGCCAATCACAGCACAGATAAGCGATTTACAATAAAATGCAACTTATGAATAAAATGAAAATCAGTTCATTGTAGACTCCGTGGAGAAAGTAGCACATAAAACTTTCTTGTTAAAAATCAAGATTTAATGAAATTTGTTGCAATATTTTCTAAATGAAATAAAGAAAATGTAAACAAGGAACTGTCTCCATTGATTACTTCGAGTACTCGCATTTAGTGTAATTTAATGAGCTGAAAGCACCGCTCGGCTAGACAACTCTCATAATAATATACCAAAAATCTTCCTCCAACACCACAACTTAAAAGTTGATATTGTTTTGAGTCAAATACAACAACTGCCCATTTTCTGCTCCGTATAAATGCACTGCAGCATTGATATTTAAACATATTACAAAACATCAATAATGAAAATGAAACAGTTCAAGTCTTACCTGGGTTTTGCCAGAAGTCAGCAAGATCATCAGCCCCACCTGTTATTAATTGAATATGCACAAAACAGGGTGAGTCAAAAAAACTGCAATAGTGACCAAACCAAGTTGATGTTTGACATTTTCTAAACATTATAAGAATAACATATCTGTTACTAATTTCATGTGAAAATATGAAGTCAATCACATTTTTCGTTTGCCTTTGGTGAACCTTTTTATCCATGCACCAATTTTACATGCTTGTCCACGAGACACCCAGAACATGCGTAAGATTTCAAAATGTGTTTCTCGTTAACATTTAAAAATTTGAGTAAATTTGTGATGTAATTGGAATGTAATTCATCCTTTCTTGTTTACATGGGAGAAAAATAATCAATTTACACAACCCATGCTATGAATTGCTTATAATGGGCTAAATTTGAATACAAAATGAAATTGTTCCAAATTGTTGTTGGCAGATAATCAAATGTGAACATGAAATGTGTGCAATTTCATTTGTAAATCACTGTTTGTGGACAAACAAGTAATTTGGATTGTGCATCAAAAGGGTTCACAAAAGACAAACGAAAAAATATGATTGACTTCATTTTCGGACATAAAATTAGGAACAAATATTATTATTAGTGCAACGTTTAAAAAGTTTCAAACTTCAACTTGGTTTTGAAAACAAGATGGCTTCTTTCTACTGTTGCAGATTTTTTGACTCACCCTGTATAATGATTTTTAGTGCCAAGACTGTCAGAGTTATGTTTCAAGTTCATGATAAGGCAAAGGCTCTGCATGTTTTGCATGTACTTGGAAGTGGAATATCACAAGCCTCATAGTACCGTACCTACATGAGGTCAAAGGTCATATAGTTGTAAAATGGTGCTGTTTACTTCTTAGGCAACTCACAGCCCACATGATAGACAACCACTTGAATTGCCCAGTCCCAACCCTGTGAGAGTTTAAAGAGGAGATTGCTTTGTTGATCTTGCCATCTTTTCATTCTTTCGAGGGTGATTCTAACTCACTTTTCCTGTTTTTGT
This sequence comes from Ophiura sarsii, assembly GCA_035610835.1. NCBI lineage: Eukaryota > Metazoa > Echinodermata > Ophiuroidea > Amphilepidida > Ophiuridae > Ophiura > Ophiura sarsii. The sequence goes on along the minus strand of CM069443.1, from coordinate 71,968,421 downwards.
TGTTTTCTCAAAACTAGAAAAAATGTGTTAGGCAATTATCGAAGCAGGCTGACGATATGTGATTCTAAATGGTATACCCTATGCCAAGCGTGTGCAACCTGCGGCCCGCCGGCCTCTAATCTGCGGCCCGCGAAGCAATCCCAAAATTCCCATTGATGCGGCCCGTTTTAACTGGAACTCCCTAGGTTACACTAATGGCGAATTGATTTAGCCAGAGGGGGGTGAGGGGGCCAATTTCCTCCCAATATTGACTGTCGTGTCGGTTGAGATTGGCACTGTCGGTTAATTAGACAAGAGGAATCATGGAATTATGATGGTCAAAAGTGCACAGACCTAATTGTTTCGCGCGCTACTTGCGCATGTGTACCCCAAATGGATTTTCTTTTGGTAGAAACTTGTTTAAAGCAGAAATGTACCTCAATCATAGCAAAAATAAGTGTAAAGTCGAAAAATTTCGCGCGCTCTGCGCGCATTTATTTCATCAAAACAAACTTGTGATTGCGTGTTAAAATCCCTGGTTAAAATGGCGAAGAGAAGCGGGTATCCGGATGTGTTTTGGAATGTTTGACATTCACTGCGGCCCGTGAATGGATCTCAAAATCACAATGCGGCCCGCGTGGTAGAAAAGGTTGCACATGCTTGCCCTATGCGATCTGGAAAATAATTGAACAAGTGACCATATCTGACAGGTCAAATGCCGGATGAAAGTTGAACTATATTGGATGTAAAAATTGTTATTATTTTCAAAATTTTATTAACGTACTTTGTTTATTACAGCTACTATTACTGAGTAACTGAGAATTCACCTTCCTATTGACGTTATTCATAATTGGCGCATTTACGTCAAAAGAGGGCCAGGCTATCTAACTGAGCATGCTCTGACGAAAACGAGGCCAGCAATGTAGCCGAGACGAGAGTGGTGTAGTTTTTCAATGTGGTGAACTTTGCACTAATCATAAAAAGTCTTCATACTCTGAGCTGTTCAATATTTGACCTTATTTTACATTCGTGAAATAAACTTGAACGAATAAAATATCTATTCCACTAGTTTGAAATGAAATGTTTGCTGGTAATAACCGACACTATCTACGAAATGTAGAAGTTCACATTTCACTATATTGCAGTCAAAGTACGAGATTGTAATGTTTATCGGCGCACTAACACTAATTGCTCTGAGCATGCTCTGTTAGAATTCACACCCTCTGTTGACGTAAATACGCCAACTATGAATAACACCTATTACACATAGATCATAGAGTCCACCAAATGCTCAATGGGTGTATCCCTCTTGAAAACAAAAGTTGCAAACAAAAGTTGTGTTGCCCTCAGCGACCGACCCTACAATCTCAACAATCAGGGTCATATTTTGTTTTCCTTCAAGATTTAAATTTTACCCAATTTGTCAAAATATTACTATTTTCTTCTTGAAATGAATAAGTTTGCTTGAATAGATATTTGCTTTTAAACTATGACCACACTAAAAACATTAGTCAAATTGACATATTTACCAATTTTGTCTTTTTATCTTGTCATACTCATGAACCAAGGTCTGTCAGTAATATTTGTCGGGAAAAAAAGGAAAATCGACTAAGCGACCTGACTTGAAGATTTTCGGCACTTGAGGAAACACAACAATTTTGTTTTATTAGGCTTACTCCACCTATACTCTATTTGGCTTCCTCTGAACAGTGAAGTAACTTAACAGGCGCAGCTTTTCGCACATGTAATGTATCTTTCGTCTTTCAACACTCGTGTGTATACGTCAGCACCTCGAGTAGACGCCCGCGCTATGTACTGCAACTAGTAGTATACGCAGTTACATGTACATCACTGTCTCGTGATGGCCAAATAGACTATAAACAATACATTTCAAGATAGAAAGTCATACTATGTACCTAACCCATGATGATGAATATCTACAAATCCTGGCGTAACAATATCAGCGTAGTAATGATTCATGCAACTCTTTACAAAATCTGCTTCTTGATCTAATATAGCTGCAATGACACAAATATTAGAGACAAACTGTTATCATATATACATAGACATGTGGGCTACAATGTACATCTAACTGTTAACAAGACCAAGATCATCAAGATATACCAACAACATTTGGGAGCACCAGCCAGTATCTGAACCTGGGACCTTCCTCACAAATGTTGAGCGTGCCAGCATATAAGACCAAAAGAGGAATTCCCCCGTCAGGTCTATGACACTAGCACACCTATACTAGGCCTTCCTAGTGACATTGTCATATGGGGATCATCCGGGGGATCATCCCGGGTCTGTTACCTGTACAAAAAACTCATCTCTCTTTTAGGACTAGTCCTAGACTACTTGTAGGTATCATTTTTTATAGAAAAGTACTTTGTTTCCATGTTTTCCATTTTCAAAGAGATCCTTTTATTTTCAAAATGTTATGATCATGCCTACCTAGTATTCACCTCCCTGCTATAATCATAACAAGTACGGAAGAAAAAAAGTTGAAGTCATTCCTTGTAGGTGTCCGAATTGTCTAGCCCTGGCAAATTTGCCAGTGTACTGGCAAATATGCCCGCTAAGTTGGCATTTTTGCCAGTATTTACAGTTAATCCAAAAGTAGCGCTTCCACACAAAAAATGGCATATTCTACCCTTCATATATCAATTGTTTAACTCAATACCTTAATATTTCGTGTCGCTTCAAAAAAAATCTTGGTTGCGTTTCGCCATCAAAATGATGAAATTTCAGTCATTTTATGGCAAGTGGACATTTTGCCAGTATTTTACAGTTAATACAAATGTAGCGCTTCCACACAAAAAATGGCATACCCTTCAGATATCAATTGTTTAACTCCATACCTAAATATTTCATGTCGTTTCAAAAAGATTCTTGGTTGCGTTTTGCCAGAAAAATGATGAAATTTCAGTCATTTTGTGGCAAGTGGACATTTTGCCAGTATTTACATTTAATCCAAAAGTAGCGCTTCCACACATAAAATGGCATCTTCTATCCTTCATGTATCGATAGCTGAACTTGATACCAAAATATTTTGCGTCGCTTCAATACAATAATTGTTTACTTGTTGGTGTACACTACACACACCAATCCCCTCCCCCACCCACAAACCCCTCCCACCCCATGCACACACCCACTCAACCCCAACCACAAACCTACTCCACCTTCCCACAATGGCATGCCCCCTACACATCTAAACTACCCTACAACCTCCCCCTCCCCACAACAAATCCCCACCCCACCCACCCCCATGCCACCACAACCCCTTTACCACCCCTATTACAAAAAACCCATGGTATCGATTATTGTTGCGCCGCCCATCACTACAAAAACTTTTTTACAATAGACAAAACTTTTGCTTGATGCTGAATGGATGTTCCTGATGACACACCCCTTGTATTTCATTGGCCACAAGTACTTATTTAATTTAGGCTAGTGGATCCACCCAGATATAGTGCTGGGAGATATCAAGCCTCTCAGTCTCAAACCCAAAAGGCCAAAATCACGAAATGTTCTTCATCTCTTCAACAAGTAATAATCAGAATTTGCTTAATTTTTCAAACAGGAAATCAAACTTAAACCTTTCCCCAGCAGATTATTACTCCATTGGAACAATTATTTTGAGTTTCAAACATGAAAAATAGTGAATTTGTTACACATTTTGTCTTGGTGGGAGAATTTGGCCACTAAATCAGTTTTACTGACAGTCACAGTGGGCAAATTTGTCCACCTGCAAGAACTGAACTTGAAGTAGCTAATATAATACTTTTTACGTCATTCATATTCTTGTTCATTGATTGGTTAAAAGTGGGTCACATGATCAAAAATAAACACGCTATTTTGCCAAAAGTACTATTTACGGCTCCCAAAAGTACTATAATTTACGGCTCCCCAAAAGACTATTTACGGCGCACCAGTGCGTTGGTAGTTTCGCGAGTGAGCGCACGATTTGCATCCCTGGGCGCAGCGTGACGATTGTTCGATGCACTTCTTTTGAATTGAACTTTTAAAACTTTTTAACTGATGAAGATTGGAACTTACCGGATGATTTTTGAATTTGAACTTTATGGAACTAGAAATATATGAATGACGTATATAAAACAAATATATACTGCCTTTATTCGAGTCTCTGGATTAAAACTATGGTCCCTCGGTGACTGCAATAGTGCTATTTTGCTTCAGTCACCTCGGGCCCATAGTTTTAACCAGAGTCTCTCATCAGGGAGGTGTAATAGTAATAACATCTCTCTGCTCTCATCATGGCATTATCATGATTATTGTACAAAAATTAAAATAGTATTTTAATAGTAATGTGAAACCAGGAAGTTTAATAGTAATGGGAGAGGCTATTCGAATCGCAAACTGAAAGCCTCCCATATATGGAACTGGGGCGTGCCTAAGTGGGGCGTGTCTGAAAATGTACCTTGTAAAACGAGGGCGCTATCTTGACAACGCCATGATTGACAGCACAAAAGTCCTTATAAGGGACATTGAGATGTTCGATGCAGCGCGGAGTCTGCGCGATGTACCTTTTGCGTCAACTCATTAGCATAAATGTACCTTGTAAATCGAGGGCGAAAAACATTAGAGGCTTCAACGTCGGCAATGGGAATCTGTGTACAGTGGCACCGACCTGGTGAAACTGAAACTTAAAGATTGTAAAAAGTAAAATCCATGCCTACCTGTAATAATGCCATCTTCAATAACAATATGAATGTTTCCATCTAATGTTTCGCCCCCTGCAAGTACAACCTGTTTACAAGTAACGCAAGTAAAATTGTCATCCATGTCTATCAATGTTTATGACCTAAAAATTGAGTGTGTACGATGCAAAATCTGAACTTTTGCACCAGCTGACACTTTTGACCTTTGCCACTGAGCTGACCTTTTTTGGTGCTTCTGATACAAATAAAGAGTTTTGCTATTGACTTTTGCACACACAGAATGTAAACCTGTGGTAAACATTTATAACTTTTTACGCACTTTTTTAACCGTTTCGAATTAAAAGAATATTTGCATAAGCTTTTAATGTGAGTTAAAAGGGTGAGTTAGTTAAAAGCAATGTTGATGAAAATGAATAAAATATACTAGAAACAATAGAAAAAAGAGAGGGCGCTGTGTTCCTTGGGCCTGTTTGCTTGTTTTTGCCGAGAGAAAGATCAAGGGAATTCCAAGATCAAGAGGCTACGGAAAATTAGTCAGAGTTATTTCTGGTACGTAGAAACACTGCAAGTTACTTTTTAAACTGAAACTATTGCATACAGTAAATCGTATGAATTTCAGGTGACTGATTCGATCGCGTAAGTCTTTGGCCTAGCCCTATTGGCTATTTATAAAAAAATAAAAGCTAAAAATTAATTCAATTATAAATTAAAATAGTTGTAAGCTTACTTACTTTTTTAATTTAATTTTAAAATTAAATAAAGTATGTAAACATTTGTAGGCTTACGTATTACACAGCATTTATAAGGCGCTTTTCCAAAAAAAGATCAAAGCGCCGTACACAGTACATTATAAAATAACAACATTATTATAATAATAAAATATTAAAAAAGATACAAAGTATATATTATATATACACAGTTTAAACTTTAAGTATTATAAAAATACAACAAGTATAAAATACAAATACCAAGAATATAGATACATTAATATAAAAACGGGAAATAATACGGCCAATAGGCCATGTTACGTAAAGTGATGAAAAAACAAATTAATCTGATGGAAACAGGTGAGTTTTTAGCATCTTTTTAAAAGTATGAACGCTACAGGCATAATTGCGAATAAAAATGGGGAGATCATTCCATAGCTTAGGGCCTAAGTGCGAAAATGCTGTTTTGCCTATTGCACGTTTGTTAGCATTAACAACGAGACGAGTTGTGTCCTTAGAAGACCTAAGACCAGCACGAGCACATTGATAAAAAGACACAAACGTATTAAATATATTGGCAAAGGCTATTCGCCTGGGCACACTGTAGCTAAAAGCTGAAATATATATATGCCCCGACAACTATTTTTTACGGCGCTATAAATAATAATAATGATTGTTGACCCTGCAGGCTGCAGCTCATATCAGACAACGATGGTCACGCGATTTCATCTTGCTTAGCCAACTCCAACGGTTTGGGATTGGAAAAACATTCTTATAATTTATGATGAATTTTTCGAAATGATATATTGAGGGCGATTCCACGGTAACACGTGTTACATTTAAGCGCGCCATTCTTTATTCTCCACTCTATAACTGTAAAAGTAATTTGAATGAAGTTTTCATCTTTTGTATTGTAATACCCAAGACTTAAGGCTTGATCCTCATGCTAACACCAATATGAAATATTAGCTCATGTTAATGTAAGACCGCTCAAAATATTGGTAACACGCGTTACGAAAATAGACGCACTAAAAAAAATTCCCAACTTTGTTTTGCTTGTGTATTTCAACCAACCAACCTACAATCAATTGGTCACTAAAGCAAGTACCTTTATAAGGTTTATAAAACTAGAATAATAACAAGAATTAAAGTTCTCACTTTTTTGTCAAATGCAAAATAGTCGGTAACACTTGTTACGGTAACACGCGTTGCACTTTGTCCAGCCATAATTTACTAGCCTTAGATTCTTTATTATATTTCTAAATTCAAATTAATTTTGACTTTGGCAATTGAACTAACATATTAACCATAAATAGTGATAAATAACACTTGAAAAATTGAGGTTTTAGCACGTTTTCCTGAATATGAGTTTGGTAACATGTGTTACGACATTTTGATGGCCTATTGTAGAGTGGTGGTTATGAATTTATCTAATTGTTTACTATTTTTAAATAGGGCCTAACTAGTAGAATTAAAATTATAAGTGGTGTAAATTAAAACCAAATCAATATAGTAAATATTTTCAAAAAAGTGTTGCTCCGGTAAAAAAACACGTGTTACCATTTTTGGGGTAAGAAAAGTAGAATTTTTTCATAGTAAACATTAGCCAAATGTTGTAACAATTTTTCCTGAACCTTTGCATGAGCTTTGAACAACATAGAGGTAAAAATAAATCTTTTGGAGCAATTTTCATTTTTTTTGCTCCGTCACATTTTCATGGAATCGCCCATGATTACGTGTTTCAATGCCAATACGAATTCAAAATTTAGGATTCGTGTGACCATTGACCGTCGTCTGCTGCAGCTAGTAGTAAAGGCCGAAAATCTATCATTCGCCCGGGTTACTATTGGGGGTGCTATATCGTTGACCTTGAAACAAGTGACCCCAGTCAGATTTGAACTCGCACGAGGGTGGGAGGGGGGGGGGGGGGATTATAGCAAAACAGCATTCCCATTGATTTTCATACTAGCCTTCATAATGACCTCTTGTTTCTTTTTTCAGCCTCTGTTTATAACATTGAGAATGCTAAATTATTCCATATTTGTGACCAGTCGCGTCAAAAAAGAGATGTTGTCGGCAAACACATGAGATAGAGGCCAATATATTTGGTGAAATATAAAGAAAATTATAGAAAAAGACATGCTTCTTCAAATCATATCTTGTGTTTACAAAGTCCGATTACCTTCAACTTGGTATCATTTAAAAGCTTAAAATGTGCTCTTTCAAGTCATACCAATAACTCAGATTTGACCCAGGCCTCCAACATGTCCATTTTGATGTGACGGGTCACATTTAACCATAATTCTCCGCCGTGTAACGCAATGGTGAAATTACTTTCATTATTCTTTCTATCCCACACAGAACATGGCAATTTTTTCAAATGAGATCTAGTCTCTAGTCCCCAGTCGCAAAATAACGTAACATAACGAATGTCTAAAAACGACTCGAGAGTCGATTTTATTATAATAAATGCCCTGTGACGTACAGTAACCCCTCAAGTCGAGTTTTGATAAACATCGCTTTAGTGACCAGTGTTGTAGTCGAGTCCACCCTACCCGAGTCCGAGTCCTTACCTCTCGAGTCCGAGACCGAGTCCTTACTGTCCGAGTCCGAGACCGAGTCCTTCGTGTTGGAGTCCGAGTCACGAGTCCTTATATGGCTCATTCCATGAAGTTGGGGCATTTGTTAAAATAGCAGAATTTGGTACTTTAGGCAGCTTATAAACTGTTTTACCCTATGTGTATATCAAATTTTTTTAGTGTCCAAAAACAGTACTAGGTTATAGTATTGAGCCATGAAAAGAAAAGAAAAAATTGACCCTTCCTTGAAGAAGAAAAAAAAAAAAAAATGAGGTGGTGTCCAAGACCATTTTTGCTAAAAAACGTGACATGGAAAACACAACAATTAATATGAGTTTTATGTAAGCAAAACTATCATAGAATTGCTTGGAAATCGATTTGATTAATAAAAGATACATGTATTCATAGTTTACTGACCAAAACACCTCGTCACGCTGGACTGATTTTTCACCCAAGCAACATGAAAATTGCCTTTCCGATGCTACACACGGTGTCCACAAAATATACACGTGTAGCATCGGGAGTTTTCATTGCTGAATGGGGGTAGTTTTCTATCATACATTTTTAAATTATATTCCAAAATTAAGAGCATTTGTCAATTGAAAACTATTGCAAATGAGAATAAATTTCATGAAGACCATTCCATATATTCATGAAAAAGTATACCGTGCCGTGTGCATGGTGTCCTAACCATAAAATGTAGCATCGTTATAAACATCCTATGCAATTTGTGGGAATCCCCCCCTGGAGATAAATAAAACATTCCATATTTCTTTTTGTAAGGATAGAGGTCAATAGCTATCAGGTTTGTTTGGAATTTGCCACATGTGGACTAGTTTTATCAAGGTTTCAGTCGCTGGTGTCCCGTTGTAGCATCGGGACTTTTATGTAGCATCAAAATGTAAACATTGGATAGTTTTGTGAATGGTAAGTGCGATTGTAATTATTTCTTAATGTTGCTTGTATGTCTGTATTTATTAATGCATTTTTATTGAAAGGGAAACACTGAATCAGAATTTCTTTTCATGTTATGATATTAATTTTGAGTCACGGACGCCATAATAATTTGGCGTCCATGCAGCATCGGGCATAGCATGGGCAATATTTTGCATTGGGTATCGTTATAGTTCGTTGAAATTGTATTTTTTTTGTAGAATCACATCATTAATAAACTTTGAAGTTAGTAATGAATTAGTTTTTGCTCTTTTAATGTTAATAATATAGCTTACCAGTACGATGCTACATGGACACCATGTCCATGTAGCATTTCATAAAATTGGCCTAATTAGACTAAAACAATTACCCCATTCGAAATTATCCATCACCCAAAACATTCAAAACATTGCCTACATTTTACTACACTTTACAGAAAAAAGGCATATTATGAGAGATGTATATCTAATGAAATATATTAATACACAATGCTACATGGACACCATTTCCATTAGCATTTCACTGAATTCGCAATAAACATTCCCTTATTTTAGTTTTATTTACTATAAATAAAACAAATAATTGTAAATCATTTAAGTTCTCTATCCTTTGCTATTCTTTTTCATGTTAAATGAATAATAAATAAAATACTCCAGCATGATTTTAATATAAATATTTTCCTGCAACACAAAAAGTGCAACATGAATAAATAATCTACTCCAATATCAATACACAATGTTCCATGAAGATACTATTAGCCATAGGGTTTATTTTGTTTTGCTTTGCAGGTTCTTGACATTAATTCAGAAGACAGTTCTATCGTCCTGGAATTTATGGAGATGAAGACAAGGAACCCATCATTTTCAGAAACTAGTACCTTTCCAAAGAAATCCATCATGGCAATTAAATTATTTGTTTGCAAACTGACTTTTTAAGTGATCAAACTTTTCAATCATCTTTATCAATAATAGAGGATGATTCAATCAGAAACGAGCAAAGAGACTAAGATCACAAAGGGTACTTTAAGAACAACACTGCATGAAGTTTGTTTCAGTGGACATCTTAAGTTTCTTTGATCAATGGTGTATTGTTATTGTGTAATTGTAAGAAATGGTGTATGTGTATCATAGGTAATTATGTTTTATGCTTCATGGCAGGTTATCTTTTTGTGTAATTTGTAGTTTTACAATCCATGATATTAATTTTATCGTGTGCTTATAACATAAAAAGTTAACATCATAGTACATCCTCTCTATTGATCTGAAAAAGATGCACCTGTTCAAGCTGTTCCAAATATTTTAGGGCACGGTGTCCATGTAGCATCGTAATACAGTCATACTTAAGTACACAGAAAAGGTAAATTTTACATGAACAGTGTTTAGATAAATTTCAAGCAATTCACTCTGTGTATCTACTTGATATGATGAACAAGTAGACAACAAACCATTCACACTTAAATAATTGTAACAGTATGAATAGTCTTATTATTAACAATGTTACAAGACGCTGTGTCCATGTAGCATCGGTAGTGCATTTTATAACATTATACAGGTAAATAATACTTCATATACTTACTTTATGACTATAATGTAATCAATGTGCATGGTTTATAGAGTACTTTACATCAAACAAATAATGATATGTACTTTATTTAAATTCATTATACAAATTGCAAAATAAAGAGTCACTTTTCAATGAGTTTTTACATAAAACAGTTAATCTACGATGTCTTGTTCGTTAAGTTATGTTCAACCTAGACAAATCTGGTTTCTTTTCATGTATTTGTGGTTCCAAGTTAGTTAATTGAGGTATAGAAACTTGGCCCACATCTTAAGCTAATTTATTAGAAAATGATATGGAAATGGGAAATGGTGTCCATGTAGCATCAGGATTTTTGGAAATGTCATCCAACTGTTGAACATGTGCGGTTATTTTACACCAAATGTTACATTAAAATAAAAAGTTCTACATTGGACTTTGGTAAATGTAGAACCTAAAAAAGAAGAAAGAGTTGGAAAATATCCATTTTGAAAATTTCACTTGGATGTCACATAATATGCCCCAACTTCATGGAATGAGCCATATGTATTTAAGTTCTGATCACATGTCAATAATTTTGCTATCTATAATAGACCAACATATATATCAGTGAAGTCAACATAATGTTGCATTTTTAACCTTCGCATCCCTATGGACAAATGTTGATACCATTTTGAATTAGAGGCATAAGAATTGATTCAGATATTCAAAGAGTGTCCAGAAGTTCATAGATAAACTTGTTAAAAGGTGTGATATTCAGTAAAGCAAACCTTGCTCTGCCGTTTCACCTATTTCTTTTCACTGAAAATGTCATCCCTAATTCCATCAATTTGAAAATTGCCAATGAAATATCCTCTTTGTAAGAAATGTTATCATTTTTTAAACAGTATAAATACTGCCACAAAAACACCTAAAGACCATTTACATCATACAAACAGCCTTCGATTGCACATGATTATTATCACTTTAATTATTTATAGGTTCCCTCGAATTGTGTTTTGATGCTTGTAATGATTATCAAAAGGTATTTTTAACAGCATATTGTTAACTGTTCAGATGTATTTATGATGATTTATGACATTATTTCTAAACTGTTGAAGATTGGATGACTAAATAAGTATTTAATTACTGCAAACAAAATAAGCCAATATTGACTGGACTCGGACAGGACTTGGGCACAATTCCCGAGTCCCCAGTGTCCGAGTCCGAGACTGAGTCCTTCACCTCCGAGTCCAAGTCCTTCAAAATAGGGACTTGAGACCGGTCCGAGTCCGGACTCGAGTACTACATCACTGCTTTAGTCCAATTATAATTGAACGAACAACACCCCAGGCTGCACAAAGATGATCACGCCCAAAATGATCACAATGGTTGTGAGCCCTTCACGCAATGTATGCAATACGCTGCTTTAAGGTGTTCGTTCAATTATAAATCAGACTGTACAGTATGCCCCCCCCCCAAAAAAAAGTGCACATGTTTACCCAACTTAACTGACCATGAAGTTCTAAAAGATAGTGTAACATTTTTATACATATTAACTTTCAGATGCCGTTTATATCATCTTATTTGGTTGTGCCAATCCTGAGATATGATCAATTAACTAAAGTTACCTAATATCAATGTTGTGCCACTTTTACAGAAAGAATGCTTGCGTCAAACAGATACTAACTTGTTCTTCCAATGGGCATCAATCCGTCTTGAAACATTGGGGAGGGTGGAGGCATTCGGTCTTCGATAAGTAACTGGGATTTTTGCCGATATACCGATCCAGATCCTATCCAGCTAATATCGGCCATATCTAGAAATCAGGATCGGCCCATCACAAATTGACAATTGTTAAAGGACAATGTTCTTATTGTGTAGAATTTTAAAATGTTATTTGCTCTCCTATTTATAACTTCTCTTCTCCATCCAGAGTGGGTAGTCTAAAACAGAATGACGTCTCAGAATATATCCAGCTGGAAGCCGATAGCTAGCTCTGTTGATAGACTGGTGCACACAGAAAAAGATGGTCCCATACTGAAAACCGCATGGCTGGATCATGAGCGAAGCTGGGAGAATGTTGTGTTACCAGACGGTCAGGTTCCAAGATGTAAACAATTCATAAATGACTGGCGGAAATGTGCGGAAGGGTTGAGTAAGTAAACAACAAGTACATATCGTCAGCCTGCTTCGATATTAAATTGCTTAACTCACTTTTCAGTGAAATTGAGCTTTTTGCATAAATCATGACTTCATTACATTATGCACATGCTGTATTAATGCACATGCTGTATTAATGCCGCGTGTATAGTCCCATACTCGATTTAAGTCCCACCCCCTAATTAAGCTTATCTCAGGCTAGGGGTAAAAAGTAGTGTACAAGCCCGTGATGTCTTAAGGGGGGTGTGAACCCTCAACATAGCCTCCGTAAAACTGCCGTAACTTCTTCAATATTCATTTTAATCTTTATAGAAGTATACAGTTTTTTGCAGGAAAGGGTTCAATGAATGCAACCATGATAATGAAATTGACCGTTTTGGAAAAAATTATAAAAAACGTGTTTTTTGACCTTAGGTTCTGCAAAGATAACTCAAAATATATTTTGTCAAATTTTGTCATTTTAGTTTTAGGATAATCCTGATAACATTCCCCAGGGTGCTTTTTTTGATTTTCATGATTTTGGAGGTAATCAAGAAAGTGTGTGGTGTTTGTAAACACGCACACACCCCCGCACCGCACTGTCCATCATTGAATATGGAGTGCTTGACAAACCAACAATACCATAAAGGGATTAGCGGGGCCTGATGTCATCAAAGCAACTTTCACTGATCAAACCAAAGACCGTGTGTAAATAATGTAAAATAGAAAGCCATCATTTTTGTTTTTTAAGAAATTAAACATTTTCCAGAAAATTTGAATAAAAATAAAAATATTAAATTAGGTTTTAAAAAAAAATCGTCTCTTAGTTAGTGTCTTTACCTCATAATTGAGCAATTCTGGAATTTTTACTCAAAATTATTTTTGTTAGATTTGTTGAACTTTTTGGGGTCAAAATACACCAAACTTTTTTGGGTCTATACACATTTGATTAATAGTTCAATAATTACAGCACTCACAAACTTCAAAAAATTGAGTAAAAAACTTCCTTGAGTCCCCCCTTAAAGTAACATGTGGTACATGTACTTCGTTCATATTGGCCTCTTCATCCAGGACCGTGGTGCCTGTTACCTGACCACCATGGATAACTTGGGGAGTTGTCAACCCTTTTCTGATGACATTCATCAAGCACTGTAACTTTTGAACTAATAACTTGTGTATATAAAAGTATACATTTTTGGAAATGAAATGAGTCGGAGAATCCATTTGTGGTAACAAATTTCACTAAAAATGCTGATTTTTAAATTTTTGACCAAAAAAAAAAATCACATTTTTGGCTCAACATTTTCGGACAACGTAACAAATCAGTTTATGTTAAAAAATGTCAAAATTACACAAAAATATTCTAAATAAAGACACTTTTCTAGGATCATTTTTTTTGCATACAACATTTTAGTTTTGAAATTATTGACCAAAAAATGCAAAAATGGTTGGGTATTTTTGGCACTTTTTGGTTAATAATTTCAAAACTAAAAATGTGGTATGCAAAAAAAAACCACATTATAGAGTAGTGTCAAAGTTTCATAAAAGGGGGGACACCTCCCATAACCCTAACTCGACTACACCACACGGCAACTGGGCGGAAAAAATGGACCCAGGCTATATAACGAGGCGAATATACTCGCAGAGTGTCGACTGACCGCCGTGGTGTAGTGGCTATGATCTGGGCCCTGGTGCTGGAGGTCCGTGGTTCAAATCCCGTGGGATGTCGGGGTGACCTTTCTGGTGAATATTGGGGGTCGGAAAAGAAATCTGTTGCCATGTGGTGTACTATAGAGTTAGGGTTAATATGTATTATCAGTTTCCAAGTTACTTACAAGGTAACCTTCTTGTCTAGACTTTTAATTCATGTTCACATTTTTTCCCCTTCATTGAATAATACAGGTTGGCAACGAGCCAAGGTTGAATGCAGATTTGAATTAGAAGATATGTATGAATGCACATCCTGTGACAAGCAGGTAGGTACATTGTATACAGGGTGTATCAGAATGAACTGTACCGAGGCAATATGATTTATTACGGTATGAATTCCATTGATATTGTTTAAACCGTGTCACATATATCTTATGCAAACGCCCAGCTTTCATAAGAATTTTAGATTTTGAAAATCGGACATTGCTGATGGAAAATACAGACTTTCTGGTAATGATGCAGGGTGCAATATATCCGGTATCGCATAGAGAAATGCTACACAATTTTGAAGAATTGCTAATCAATTTCCCAATTGTATCGCATATAGAGGTGATGAAATGCTACGCAATATTTGGAATTGCTACACAAATATAATAGTAATATATTGCACACTGTAAAGATGGTAGAATTCAATTTTGGTCGAAAATGATCAACTTTAAAAATCTGTGAAAACCTACCTATATGAGATATCCATCCGTCCATGACAGGGTTTATTTTTGGTCGCCATATCTCAACTCTTCACATCACTTGTATATAACTATTTATTATTTGCATACTTTTAGGGGTGAAATTTGAAGATAATTTTGATTTTTGATCCGCAAATAAACCGGGATTTGTTCTGCTTGAGTGGTTTTAACTTTCCTTTCTTTGGCAGGAGTATTGAATATTGCTTATGTGGTGTGGGCTACCTTATTTGAAATGTTGGGGGTAGGAGTGGAGAGGATTGATTGAAAAAATAGTCTTGCACCTAGGACCTACATGTAGTTGCCATTTTGACACCTTGTCTGGAAGAAGGGAGCAGCATTGTCGTAAATTTGCTGAAGGGCTTCCTAAAAATGAGAGGACAAAATCTCTCCTCCCTCCTACCAGACTGGAGTGTCATGACAGATCACTTCGTAATAGTGGCAACTTGACCCAATTTCATTGTAGGACTCAGCGTTTCCAAAATAGTCCTGTTCCCTATTTTGTCAATATTTTAAATGATTAGATACCCATTATCTCTCTCTCACGACTGATCGTGCAGCTATGTTCCATGATGTGTGACATTTTGTTGTTTCTTAAATCGTGTACATTTTATCTTTAATATATCTTCATCTGTTCTGTTATTGTGATTCAATCCTACAAGTGCAATATTTTGATGTTATTAATGTGCATTTTTATATCGTAATTTTTATATCGTAATTTTAATAATGTATATTAGCATGTAATTTGGCCTGCGGGCCACGAGATGCTTCTGAATAAAATACCAATAATAAAATAAAAAAATAAAAAAATAAAATAAATACCAAATCAGCTAATGAGAACGCGTTTACATTATCATGTGGACTTGTACCACTTGTTCTACAATAACAAGCATGTCAGACTGCGCCGCCATCAGTCGCGCGCTTCGAATTGAAATTTCAGGTAGCCAAATGTCATGCACGCCTGGTATTTATGCAGTAAGTACATACGGCGCACTCGCTTAAACAAGTAACATCCGGTTAAGTGGACTCGATACTACTTCGGTATTTTGACTGTATTTGAAAGCACAATGAGAACGTAACATCAATGTTATGCATGTAGACTCGCACCTAGGTATGAGTCCACATTCGCACAGTGAGAACACGCCCTAATTCTACTTGT
This sequence comes from Ophiura sarsii, assembly GCA_035610835.1. NCBI lineage: Eukaryota > Metazoa > Echinodermata > Ophiuroidea > Amphilepidida > Ophiuridae > Ophiura > Ophiura sarsii. The sequence goes on along the minus strand of CM069443.1, from coordinate 71,952,329 downwards.
CATCGGAAATAAATGACTAAGTCTACTGGCTATCGAAAATGGAATCCAATTTCTATTTCATGGTTAATTTTGTAATATACAAGCTAAAGGCACCAAATACAGGCAAAGCAAAAACAAAATACTGAAGTATTTTCCAATTTATTTTTAGATCTCATTTCAGAGGGAGTCTGATTATGCAGTTTGTTCAAGTTTCAATACCAATTTGGATTTTGGAATTTTTGGTCCTAATTTCTTTTTATTGTTTTTCCATTATGTTTACAGCAAGCCAAGCAAGCCATCATCTTAAAGCAGAGGAAGAAAATGATCAAGGAAGGAACCTACACACCACCTCCATTCCCACAGTGTTAATTAACATAGACTGCAATTATAGAAATCTATACCTTAGTGTTGATCCCGGGGGTGTGGTACTCAAGGTTTATTTTGGTTGGAATGTGCCACTACAAAATCAAACAACGGATATACATGTATACCAACTTTCAGAAAATTGAATCCAATGGTAAACCTGAACCAAAAATGTTGCCCAAATTCATCACAATTGTGCTTGAATATTTTCACCCAATTTTTTCGTGAAGCAATTTTGCCTTTTTTGTCAATCAGAAGTTTAGTAAAAGGACAATTAGTATACTCATGACCAAAAAAGGCAACCCATGTTTTAGATGCACATACCTACATGTATGATCACTGAGTACTATACACCCTACCCTGGGAGTTGACGTGACATTGTAAATATGAGAGTTCAAGTTCAGATGGAAATATCTACTGATATTTTGATGGGGTGGGGGGGGGGTCAATCTGGTTTCTGTTGATGTAACTATGTATTGTCTTTTTAATTTTCATTAAATGGACGCAAGCATTTACATCTATTACACTCAGTATTTTAATTTACAATTTACACAGGTTACCTCATATTCAAATTACAATCTGAATATAAAATCACACATTGTATATATATCTCAGTTTGCATCAACTTCATACATTCACCAGTTTGGCATTGAAGTTGAACTTATAGAATCGTATCAAGGCCTGTGTGTGTTCATATAGATTGATCTTTACTATTCTCCCTGTGTGTTTGAATGTTCAAACGAGACCCTTCTACAAAACGTACCCTGAATCAGTGGGTACAGTGTGCTCTTGGCCACCCTGAGTGAACCATTGGATTTGTTTGCAGTGGCGTAGCTAGAGGGGCGACGAAGGGGATGTCCACCCCCCCCCCCAATATTCGAGTTGTGTTGGTTGAGACTTGAGACTTGCACTGTTGGTTTATCAAGCTCAAGCTTAATTTTTCCCGTCGGTTCGGCTGACGCCACGTCACAATCCGCTCTCAAGTTTCCGACTCATCAGCAATTCTCAAAGTTGACAACCTGGTATTAAAAGTCGCTTCACTTCTATTTTTTACCCCTCCCCAGACCCCCCAATATGAAAAATCTAACTATGCCACCTGCTTGCTTGTTTGTCTGCAGAGTTTTTACTTACAACAACTTAGGCCAAACAAAGAAGAAGGTTTGTCTCCGAAACATTTTGCAAAAAAGCTAAGTGCTGTGCGATGAGGTATGCAATTTTGTTGTTGTTGATAATCCAAGCTTTACAGAGAACTTTTTTTTAACATTCAAAAAAAAAAAAAATGGGGCCTCAGCGCTTAGAACTACGCGCCGTAGCTCATTTCACATACCAATGCAGGCGGGCTTCTGAGACAACCCTTCTTCTTTGTTTGGCCTTATCGGTTACTAATTGGTCAATATACTTCGATGGATCAATTAAATACTTCTTTTCCATTGACCCAACGATGGATAATTAGACAATGGATCATTTTCTGGAAGCGATTACCTTTGTTACAACAATTAATGGTTGAAAAAGGACCTTTATTTCAGTCTGAAAAAGACTTATAATTTAGGTCACAGTATTGCCTGTGTTGTAAACAACCAAATTAAATTAGATTCATTAATAATTAATTTTACTGAGCATGTCAAATATTATTGGTTGTTAAATAATAAAACACCAGATAGAATTTTACTGTTGAGACAATTTGTGTTTTGTGCCAATTATTGTGTTTAAATTAATTCATTTATGTGTAATTCCACTTTTCAACTGTGAAGTTTAATGTCGTATTGGCCCAAACCGCGTCCGTGTGGCCATAATGTGCATGTACTCTTGGATTACTTTTGCCCGCGGAGAGATCAAAACTAAATATTTCTCGCCAATTTGGAACTGATTAAACTACCCGAGTGGAAACTTGTTTTGCCATGTGGGAACATGATTCACTGAAGTCCGAGACCACTTTTCGCATGAGTCAGCAATTTCTGCGAAAATGTAGTCTTGGCAGACGCGCAAGGTCCACTTGACCTATAGTTTATTCAGTTCAAAATTGGCAAATTACGCCACAAAAGCAGTTGTTGTGTTGCCCTCAAGTGCCAAAAATCGTAGAGTCTAGTCTGTCGATTTTCCTTCTTTTTTTCTTCTTTTTTTCTCTTCTTTTTTTTTCGTCTTCTTTTTTTCTTCTTTTTTCTTTTGCTGCAAATATTACTGACAAACCATGGTTCATGACAAGACAAAATTGGTAAATGATGTCAATTTGACTCATGTTTCTAGTGTGATAATAGTTTAAACGCAATCTATTCAAGCAAACTTATTAATTTCGAGCAGAAAATAGTAATGTTTTGACAAAGTTTGGTCAAATTTAAATCTTAAAAAAAATATTGCAACCCTGATTTTTGAGATTTTAGGATTGGTTGCTGTGGACAACACAACAACAAATGTGTGATACGTGCTGATGCCAAAATCGTGTGTGCACGCCCGGATTACTTTTGTGCACAGAGAGATAACAAATCATAGTTCTCCCAATTTGGAACTGACTGAACTGTAGTGATAACCAGGAACACTTTCCAGGCAAATTTTGAGAGTTTGATCAGAATGGTCAGAATTGTTAAAGGGGCACTAAGAGATGTGTTGGAGGATGCGCCCTCAATTATGATAAAAACTGGGATTAGCATATTTTTATAATTGTATTACGTGTATGAACTTACACCTATAAGGATTAAGAAAAATCAGCCCTCTATGTACAAGAAAACGTCGATTCAAAAAATGCTCGTCCCGCGGGACGAGCATTTTACGTCCAATAGTATCCCCTGCAGTACGCGTGATACATAACGCGAACCATATTTGCATAGAGGGCGTTTTTAAATAAATAGCGATGATATTGTTTTAATCAACTTTTGCTGTGTTTTTGCTAGTAGAAACAACAGTAATGGCCATTTTTAATGTTCATCTTGAATTCTGAAGTAAATTTTTAAACATTTAAAATGTTCAACACCACTTAAAGGTATATTATGTGATCTTTCCAGGGAACGCCCTCAACATCGAAAAAAAAATTGAAAGAAGATTTTCTTGCAGATTTACATTTCTGATCATAAATCGTACATACATTCCAAGTTACAGGGCGATACGATTCTTAATTACTTCAAAATCATGATTTTAGAGTGAAAATAAACTGTCGGATAACTCCGACAGTTTATATTTTTACTCTAAATTCACTCTAAAACCATGATTTTGAGGTAATTAGGAATCGTATCGCTCTGTAACTTGGAACGTATGTATGATTTATGATCAGAAATGTAAATCTGCAAGAAAATCTACTTTCTAAAAAAAATAATGAATAGAGGGCGCTATCTTGAAAAGATCACATAATATGCCTTTAATGTGCCTTTAAGCAATTCATTGCTGGATCATTACAGATGGATCAATACGCCACACACACGCTACCTGTCATGCTCTCCCCCGTGTTAAAATGTGAAAATGAAATTGTGACTTGACCTTACATTTTGGATTGTCATTTCTTCAATATTCAACAGATTCTAGCGTGCAATATCTTATATTAAAGAAGATAAATTTCTCAACAACTTTATGATTTAATATTTTTAGGTAGGATATAAATGTTTAGAGTTAAAAGTCCATTTATTACCTGTATAGTTTGTTTTTTTGATGACTGTAGATAGATTAACCAGGTACGAGAGCAGCGGTCGACACGTCCGTGGCCACTGCTGTCCTTTTGATTATGAAGAATCACTTTACCATGTAGAGCGTGTGTGGTCTAGTGGATAGATCGCAGGTCTCACGATGCAAAGGTTGTGAGTTCGAGCCCCACTACGGCCAACATGTTTGTATCCTTGGGCAAGGTACTTAGTCTCAATTGCCTCGTGGTTCAGAAGTCACGTAGAAATGGTGGTCTCGTGCATCGGAAGAGCAACATTCGAGCACGTTAAAAGGTCACAGATTCCTTCGTAAAGAGTAGGGGAGAGTGGGGTTGGTTGGAACATTTTTCAGAAAAATGACTCTATAACGCAATTAAAATTGATTCAGGATTCAATAACTATATCAGTTCAAGCATACATATGTGTGTTACAAATACAGCATATAACATTCTAAGACTTGTTTATGTTTATTAAAATAATCCACTTTGAAAAAATTATTTCAGCTGTTTCAACTAACCCCATGCATGGGGTTGGTTGGAACATGGCAGATGTTTAAGCTTATTGTGCAAAACATGGCATACAACTGCACACCTATTTAGCCTTATTTTGTAGCTTAGTATAAGAGCCTAACATACTAAAAATATAGCCACATGAATCTACAAACATCATAGAGATAATACAATACCAAATGTCTTAATGTCAAAAAAGTTGAAAAATTGAATTTTCTTTTCTAACTCCAAGAAGACTGACACCCATGTGCTGTAGGCAATGTGGTATGTGGGGGTTGCTTTTGCACACCACCTGATGGCAGTGTTTCTAGAAATTAATTGTTGGTTTTTAGGAAAATCTCAATGTTTCAACTAACCTCGCGTTCCAACATACCCCACTCTCCCCTAGGGGATCATCCCGGTCTGTGGCTGTACACACATTGTCCCAAGGAAACTGGGACCTTGGCGTTAATATCCTGACTTATGGATTCTGCCGAGTATTGATGTAGATGTAGATGTAAATGTATCCCATTTCGATAGTATGCTTGGAATCTCTTCTTTACAGCGGGATACCGTGAGCTGCAGCTGTGGTCGCAATGTTGAGTTATTGGGTTTGGATGAATAGTCAGGCAATTGTGTGTGGTCGCAATGGTGGTGAGCAATTAGGTTTGGTTGTATAGTTAGGCAATTGTGTTTGGTTACAATGATGAGCAATTGGGTTTGTTGAATAAATAGCAGTAGATAGTTAGGCAATTGCGTTTGGCCATAAAGGTTAACAATTGGGTTTGGTCGAATAGTTAGGCAATTGCGTTTGGCCATAAAGGTTAACAATTGGGTTTGGTCGAATAGTTAGGCAATTGCGTTTGGCCATAAAGGTTAACAATTGGGTTTGGTCGAATAGTTAGGCAATTGCGTTTGGCCATAAAGGTTAACAATTGGGTTTGGTCGAATAGCTAGGCAATTGCGTTTGGCTGCAAAGGTTAACAATTGGGTTTGGTCGAATAGTTAGGCAATTACGTTTGGCTGCAAAGGTTAACAATTGGGTTTGGTCGGATAGTTAGGCAATTGCGTTTGGCTGCAAAGGTGAACAATTGGGTTTGGTCGAATAGTTAGGCAATTGCGTTTGGCTGCAAAGGTTAACAATTGGGTTTGGTCGAATAGTTAGGCAATTGCGTTTGGCTGCAAAGGTTAACAATTGGGTTTGGTCGGATAGTTAGGCAATTGCGTTTGGCTGCAAAGGTGAACAATTGGGTTTGGTCGAATAGTTAGGCAATTGCGTTTGGCTGCAAAGGTTAACAATTGGGTTTGGTCGGATAGTTAGGCAATTGCGTTTGGCCATAAAGGTTAGCAATTGGGTTTGGTCGAATAGTTAGGCAATTGCGTTTGGCTGCCAAGGTGAACAATTGGGTTTGGTCGAATAGTTAGGCAATTGCGTTTGGCTGCAAAGGTTAACAATTGGGTTTGGTCGGATAGTTAGGCAATTGCGTTTGGCCATAAAGGTTAACAATTGGGTTTGGTCGAATAGTTAGGCAATTGCGTTTGGCCATAAAGGTTAACAATTGGGTTTGGTCGAATAGTTAGGCAATTGCATTTGGCCATAAAGGTTAACAATTGGGTTTGGTCGAATAGTTAGGCAATTGCGTTTGGCTGCAAAGGTTAACAATTGGGTTTGGTCGGATAGTTAGGCAATTGCGTTTGGCTGCAAAGGTTAACAATTGGGTTTGGTCGAATTGTTAGGCAATTGCGTTTGGCTGCAAAGGTGAACAATTGGGTTTGGTCGGATAGTTAGGCAATTGCGTTTGGCTGCAAAGGTGAACAATTGGGTTTTGTCGAATAGTTAGGCAATTGCGTTTGGCTGCAAAGGTGAACAATTGGGTTTGGTCGGATAGTTAGGCAGCTGCAAAGGTGAACAATTGGGTTTGGTCGGATAGTTAGGCAATTGCGTTTGGCTGCAAAGGTGAACAATTGGGTTTGGTCGGATAGTTAGGCAATTGCGTTTGGCTGCAAAGGTGAACAATTGGGTTTGGTCGAATAGTTAGGCAATTGCGTTTGGCTGCAAAGGTTAACAATTGGGTTTGGTCGGATAGTTAGGCAATTGCGTTTGACTGCAAAGGTGAACAATTGGGTTTGGTCGGATAGTTAGGCAATTGCGTTTGGCTGCAAAGGTGAACAATTGGGTTTGGTCGAATAGTTAGGCAATTGCGTTTGGCTGCAAAGGTGAACAATTGGGTTTGGTTGAATGGTTACACAATATCGTTTGGTCGCAATGGTGAGCAATTGGGTCTGGTTGAATAGTTAGGCAATTGCGTTTGGTCGCAATGGTGAAATGAGCAATTGAATTTAATCGCAATGGTGAAAACCTACAGGGTTTGGTTAAATAGTTAAGCAATTGTGTTTGGTCGCAATGGTGAACGATTGGGTTTGGTTGAATAGTTAGGCAATTGGGATTGATCGCAACGGTGAGATGAGCAATCGAATTTGATCGCAATGGTGAACGTTGAGTTGGATTGAATAGTTAGGCAATTGGATTTGGTCGCAATGGTGAACATTGGGTTTGGTTGAATAGTTAGGCAATTGGGTTTTGGTCGCAATGTTGAGTAATTGGGTCTGGTTGAATAGTTAAGCAAATTTATTTTGGTCCTAATTGTTAGAAATTGGGTTTGTTGGGTAGTTATAGTCAATTTTGTTAGGTCGCAATGGTGAACAATCGGGTTCGGTTGAATGATTAGGCAATTGTGTTTGGTCACAATGGTGAACAATTGGGTTTGCTTGAATTGTTTGAAACTTTGGTTGGTCGCCGAGTTGGTCGCAATGGTGAACAATTGAGTTTGGTCATAGTTAGGTTTTGTTGAATGGTTAGGCATTGCCTTTGATCGCAATGGTGAGCAATCGGGTTTGGTTGAATAGTTAGGCATTTCGTTTGGTCGCAATGGTGAGATGAGCAATTGAATTTAATCGCAATGGTGAACATTGGGTTTGGTTGAATAGTTAGGCAATTGGAATTGATCGCAACTGATAAATGAGCAATTGAATTTGGTCGCAATGGTGAACATTGGGTTTGATTGAATAGTTAGGCAATTGAATTTAATCGCAATGGTGAACATTGGGTTTGGTTGAATAGTTAGGCAATTGGAATTGATCGCAACTGATAAATGAGCAATTGAATTTGGTCGCAATGGTGAACATTGGGTTTGATTGAATAGTTAGGCAATTGAATTTAATCGCAATGGTGAACATTGGGTTTAGTTGAATAGTTAGGCATTTCGTTTGGTCGCAATGGTGAGATGAGCAATTGAATTTAAAGGTATATTATGTGATCTTTCCAGGGAACGCCCTCAACATTGAAAAAAAAATTGAAAGCAGATTTTCTTGCAGATTTACATTTCTGATCATAAATCATGCATACATTCCAAGTTACAGGGCGATACGATTCTTAATTACTTCAAAATCATGGTTTTAGAGTGAAAATAAACTGTCGGAATCCCGACAGTTTATATTTTTCACTCTAAATTCACTCTAAAACCATGATTTTGAGGTAATTAGGAATCGTATAGCTCTGTAACTTGGAATGTATGTATGATTTATGATCGGAAATGTAAATCTGCAAGAAAATCTACTTTCTAAAAAAAATCATGAATGGAGGGCGCTCTCTGGAAAAGATCACATTACCTTTACCTTTACCTAGGCTTTTTCAGCCTCTGTAGGCTGAAGCCCTCTTTCAGCATCTTCCATCTGTGTCTGTCTTGTGCTTCTCTTGTCCATGTCGTTCCTCTGTATTCGGTTAATTCGTCTCTCCATCTTTGTTTCTGCCTGCCTCTTCTCCTTTTGCCTGTACGGGGTTGCCACTCGGTTGTTCTTATTGTCCACCGATTATCTTTCTGTCTCGCGATATGTCCTGCCCATCTCCATTTAATTTCCTTGATTTTTTCAATGATGTCTTTTACTTTAGTTTTATTACGAATGGTTGTGTTCTTTTGTTTGTCTCGTATTGTTATGTTTAACATCCTCCTTTCCATGGCTCGCTGCGCTACTAGAAGTTTCTGTTCAGTTTCTTTGGTTGTTGACCAAGTTTCGGCACCGTATGTCATGGTAGGTAGCACACATTGATTGAAAACCCTTGTCCTTAATGTTATTGGTATGGTTTTATCACAGAGAATGGTTTTGTTTCTGCCGAAGCAGCTCCAGCCTGCCTTGATTTTTATCAAGACTTCCTCTCTCGTATTGTTCTCCATTTTTATTTCCTTGCCAAGATATTTGTAACTTTCTACCTTTTCTATCGGTTCCTTGTCAATTTCGATGGACTCCTTTGTTTGGAAATTTGTCATGAATTTTGTTTTTCCTTTGTGCATTTTCAGACCAACTTTTCTGCTTTCCGTATTCAGACAGTTTAGTTGGGCCTCCAATTCCTTCACTGAGTTAGCTAGCAAAGCCACATCATCTGCAAACCTGAGGTCTGTTAGCCGCTCTCCATCGATGAGTATCCCTCTTTCTTTCATGTCTACCTTCTTGAACACCTCTTCCATTGCAGCAGTGAAAATCTTTGGAGAGATTGTGTCGCCTTGTCGCACACCTCTGCTGATTTTGAAAGGTTTTGAGATGTCTTCGTCGATATGGATCCTCGCTGTAGCGTCAGTGTATATATCCTCTAGGATTTGAACATATCCTTCATTTATTCCTATTTTCCTTAATGCTAGGAAGAGGTCACTATGCTCAACTGAGTCGAACGCCTTTTCATAGTCGATGAATCCGACGCAGAGCTTTATTTGGTACTCATTGGCCTTTTCAATTAGCTGGCTTAAAGCCTGAAGATGGTCAGTGGTTGAGAAACCTTGTCTGAATCCTGCTTGTTCCCTTGGTTGGTTTTCATCAAGCACTCTCTTCATTCTGGTTTGAAGGATTCTTGTAAATATTTTGTATGGGTGGGAGAGCAGACTTATTGGCCTGTAGTTTTTGATGTCCTCTTTGTCTCCCTTCTTGTGTAGAAGTATGACCTTTGCTTCCTTCCATTCCTTGGGGATTTTCTTTTCAGTAAGTATCTGATTGTATAGACTTGCCAGCTGGGTGTATATTTGCTCACCTCCGATCTTGATGATATCACTGGTTATCTCGTCTAAGCCGGGTGCTTTGTTTTTCTTCATCTGCTTTACTGCAAGTTCAATTTCTTCAACTGTGATGGTAGGTATGTCTATTTGGTCGGGTGACAAGAAGTTTTCTTTAACTTGATTAGACCTGGAGCTGTACAGTTCCTGGTAGAACTCTGCGCAGACGTTGAGCACTTCGTTGAGCACTTCTCCCCTATTTGTTGTTGATGTTCCATCACATAATATGCCTTTAATCGCAATGGTGAACATTGGGTTTGGTTGAATAGTTAGCATTGTTAGGCAATTGCATTTAGTCGCAATGGTGAGCAATTAGGTTGGTTGAATAGTTAGGCAATTGCGTTTGGTCGCAATGGTGAACATTGTGTTTGGTGAATAGTTAGGCAATTCCATATTTTGGGGATACCATCAGCCATGTGACGGATTTCAGGTATCTTGGGTCTATGATGGCATTTGGGTGCAAGTGATCTTAAAATACGCAAGGCATTATTAGCAGGGGCGGACTGGGTCCTGAAAGCGGCCATGGCAAAATTATTAAAGCGGCCCTTTTTGACCATGTCAGTGTTTTTCAAATTTTCGTAAAAGGTTGCCCTAAATGTTTCCTAGTCAGTCACCTCGTGAATTTCACGTAGTGGGGGGGGGGGGGGGGGGGGGGGGGGGGGGGGGGAGTTAGAACGCCTCTGTATGGAGGAACCCTCAAATCATAACAAAAGTGAAAATTATTCAACACAACCTGTGTGACTATCTTACTGTATGGATGGGAATCCTGGGTGATATATCAAGATATGGAGATGCATAAG